>JAPDSC010015644.1:0-14538 GCA_026290005.1 Latrodectus geometricus | reverse complement strand
AAAAAAAAAGCTGAATTTTTAATTTTTGGAAATTTTTTTGTTTTAATAAGTTGGAAAATGTAACTTTGTATTATCTAAAGTAATAACAAATAAAGCATTATCTAATGCTCTTCTGTAAATAATTCTCCAGTTAATGTTGGTATGTTATTGTAGCAAGTTGAAATCATTTTTGTAAAGGAGAAACATGATCCAATATTTTAAAGATTTTTTAGTTTGATAAAAATTTACTGTATGGTCATCCTTGGCGACTTTTTCAAAAAGTCGCCAAACATCTTGCTATTTTGCACAAGTTAGGCCTAAAAAATAAACAGAATATTGAAAAATATTACCTGATTGGTTGGGTTGCCAAAAAATGTTATTTATCGCAAAAGGTGGAAAAATCGCGCTAAGGGTGACCGTACAATAAATCTTAACTCCAAGTTTTGGATTAACTCGCCAAATATTTTGGTTGTCTGCTGAATTTTAACTATTTGTGCCTACTGCTAAATGAAAATATTTGACAAGATAATAAAAAAAATCATCTATTATGAAAATAAATTGTCATCTTATAATAATGGAACAGAAGAATTAAAGAGTAAAACTTTGTTTTTGTATTTTTTTTAAATGCTAGAAATTTTGGCTGTAGATTTTTTAATATTTTTGATTTTTTTTTTTTAAGAAAAAACTTCATTTTGGCTTCAATTAGAATTAATGTAAAATATTAAATGTAACTGCATTATTAGTATTATTGTTAAAAAATGCTGAGAGTGGCATTTATATTAAATAATAAATCCTTAGACTATTATTCAAATTTTAATAAAATAATAAGATAAGTTAATTGAGATATAAACAATAATTATGCTAATCATTAACTCAAATGAGAAAAACAGTTACTTTAAAAATGTTTATTTTATATTGTTAAGTGTTAAAAAAATAATGATGAGTAGCTGTAGACAATTTTTATGCTTTAACTACTTTCTATTTTACTATTTATGTCACCATTTAATAGATGATTTTACGCTGTGTAAATTAAAGAATCATAATTTGGAGTCCATTTTATCAGCTAATTATATATATATATATTTTATTTTTTGGAATTCTTTAAAAAATACATCTTTAAGGGATTAATTTTTCACTCATATCTATTTTAATCACTTCTAATTTTAAAATTAAAAATCCCTTTTTTTAAAATTTTATTAATTATATGAAAAAATAGATTTACGAAAATGCTGTTTAATAAATATACCTAATTGTATATTTATTTATTTTTAGAAGATGGAGGTGGATTTGGTAAAAGCAGATTTGACCAACCAGGTGGTGGGTTTTTGAATTCCTCTGTTGCTGCTTCTCCAAGTGGTGCAGAAAAGAAAAAGGTGTGTTAAAAATCTCTTTTTAAGTTTTAGGATTTTATATACTCTATTAAAATATTTTTCAAGCATTTTATTAGAATAATTCACTTTGAAGTAGTTTTGACGATTTATTGCTAGTATGATTTATAAAAATTTTATATAACCTTTAAAATATGCTAGAAAATTTTTTAATTTATATTCTAAACTTATCAAAATTGTTTAATTTTCATCTGACATGTTAACTATGTCTTATAGTACAAAATAATTACTTATCTATCAGTGAAAAATCATGATTAATTCTCCATGATAAATATACGCATCATCTTTGAGAAGAGTGAGAAACAATTTTCACATATATGAAGTATACCTATAGCTATGTTATAAAGATAATTATATTATGAAAATCTTTTATATACATAATAAAAAGATTTTCATAATAAAATTATTTATAAACGTTATCTCAATTTTTGTTTGTTTGTTTTTGCTATACAAATCAAAAGTGTTAATTTTTCAAGATTTCCCATATTCTAATCTAGAAAAATCTAGAATTCCCAAATTTCTAAAATTATAGGATCCAGATCTTGGGAAACTTTAAATTTTATAAATTTAAGTCCTGATAAAAAAATTGATTATCAAATTTAGAATTCAATCTTGCATTGTAATTGACATGCATGTGTATGATGTTTTGAAAAAGAAATTTTCACCATGTTCTCAAGTTTAAAGTTTTCATTTGTGCAAAATAGACATGCGGCAAAAAATAATCCCATTACAGTTGTTCAGAAGAAGTAGACCTTTTAATCGCTGGGTTTGTATGCTTGGAAAACTGGTTATTGCCCAAGAAAAAATATGTTCAAAAACTTTTTATTTCCGAAAGGGGAAAATTATAAATTTCATTATTGCTAGGAATTGAAACTCCTTTCAAAAATGTTACAAAAAATGCAATAAATAATAAAATGCAGGCACATAAATTATTTTAAAAAAAATCCTTAGTTAAGCTGTTTATCAAGCATTAACACTTTTGGAAATCTATATTTTTTTAATATTTTTTTTATTTTTGACTTAATAATATAAAATCTAATGAATCATTTTCACTTAGTAATGCATTTAAAAATTCTAAATTTAAAATAACTTCCTGATAGATTATAAAAAAAATATTAAATTTAAATAATTAGAGGTTTTTCAGATATGTAGAAATAAATCTTCAACTGTCCATGAAAATTAAAGCAAAATAATTCTTAAAGTTAACTAAAGTGAATTTTAGTAAATCAAAGGGAAATTATTAAAGGTTTTAGAAACATTTCTTTCAATTTTTCTTCGGATAATTCCAAATTATAAGTGTGACTATCATTACAATCTGTATATTACATAAGAAAGAATTCCAACTATATTCTATATGGAAAACTTCTAATAAAGTACACCATTTTATATTTTCAGAATAAATTTCTTATCATTTTCAATAATCACTTATTTTATTGTATGTATTATTTTTATTTTATTGTATGACATTTATTCAATTCTGAATTATTTTGTACAGGCAAGTAGACTGTCAAATGTTGTACCATGTACAATAGCTCAAATACACATGATGCCTGAATCAGATGAAAATCTTAAAATTGGAAGTCTAAGTGCTAATATTGTAAGTGATGAATTTAATTGCCTATTCATATACATAAATGAAAAAATATTAAATTTTTTATATATTTAAAGGAATTAAATGTTCGTAATACTATTTTAATCTCAAAATATGAATTTTGAAAGATTTCTAAATTACTGGATATATTTTTTTTCATAAGTGCCTTTTTTAAAATGTTGCTATAATTAGTGGCATTATACTATTAACCATTATCAACTAAATAAGAAAGTAAAGTTAAATATTATTTAGTATCATGTTTTTCAAGAGTGTTCAAATAAATTTTTACAAATAGAAGAAAAATAGACATGACTGTTTGAAAGTTTTAATTATATGCCTGAATATTCATGTATAATTCTAAAATTTAAATAAGCACTTCCTAAAATTATCAGCTTCAGTATTCGGAATTGTTTTGAAATTTCCGAGTATGTAATTTATTTGATTTTTTTCCATGTGATTCTTGTAGAAAAGTAATTTCATAATTAAACTTGAATTGTTTAGTAAACTAGAGAATATGGTGTTGATTAATTTTTCTTAATAACTGGTATTCAAATAACTTCATCAATTTTTTTAAAAAAGATAATTATTAAGCATATAAAATTTTATAACCTGTGAAATTTACTCGTGCAACTTTTTTTTTATCATTAATGAAAATGGGAAGATACACCTCCTTAACTTTAACTAAATTCTTGTATTTTTAATTATAAATTGATTTTTCTAAATTCTTGTTCAATGTTACATCTTATGTAAATCTTTGTTACTCATTAATATTATAAAATATTATTGAAGAATGAATTGTTATTCAGAAAATTATATTTCATTAAATGTTAAAAAATGTAAAATCTCATTAAGTTCATTTTAATGAAGTTTATTCTCATAAAATTAGCATGGAAAATTGTTTATTTAGTAGTTTTTAAAAATTATACAATTCATGATATTGTAAATTCATTTTAGTTAAATATTTTTGAGTTTAAAGTATTCATTTGTAGAATATGATGATTGAGTTACATTTAATTTTCTGTTTAGTTTTTACTTTCACTGCAACAGAAATGGTAGCCAACTTTCCATTCTTTTTTTAATCATGTCATTAAAAAATATAATAATTCAATACAAATGTTCCTAGTCATCTGTCATTATTATATAGTTCTGTATGTAAATAATTATTTGAATAACATTTCTTAAAAAATACAAATGTATTTAACAAAAGCAAAGTAAAAGGAATATAATGTAAACTAAATAATTAATAATACAGCTGGTTTTGTATTTGTAATATTATAAATTTCTTTTTCACATATTTACTTTTATAGTTATTTAAATAGAACATGATGTTGTATTATATAATTTCTAGTTTCACAATTAGATGTTCTATTTTAAATTTTTCCATATTTTTTAAAATTTTAAATTGAATAAAAATGTATATTCCATGAACTGAAATACAAATTCTGTTTTAGTTATTTTTCATAAATATATTGCTTAGCAGAATTTTTTTTTTTTTTTTCCAATGGTGGGCACTTGGTTGATTTACCCTTTTTTAGCCACAACAAGGCCGAAAACTGATACTCATTTATCATTAATCCAGTGGGCACCTGTGAACCAAGTCATAGAGGCGAGTAGCACTACCCATGTCACACCACCACAAACCTGTTTATAGGGCAGGCCACATTCATCCATCATCAGAGGAAAGGACAAGAAACACATAGGAAGAAAAAGTACATCCATGCCCGAGCCGGGGTTCAAACCCAGGTCCTCCCCAACCGTAGTATGTTACACAAACCATTAGACAGATTGGGCGGCTTAACAGAAATAATTCAAATTAGAATGTTTTGGATCAAAATAGTATATGAGTCTTTCCCTTCATAAATATTGCAATTAAAATAAGAATGCCAATCATTTCATTTTATTCAATGTTTTCCATATTCTGTAATATACATTAGCTCACCTTTCCTATCAGTATTTTATTTTGCAATTTTAACAACAGGATAACATAGCTAAAAAAGTACAATAATTTAACCATTATATATTGTTGTAATATGTGATATATCTTATATATATGTGTAAATATATAATTTTACATTCTAGGTTATTCTTGTTGGCCTTGTGCAAAGTGTGGATGTCCAGGCTACAAAGGTTACCTATGTAATAGATGACTACACTGGACCTGGAATTGAAGTTCAAATGTGGATAGGAGAGAATGATGTAAGAACTTTAATAATGTATATATGTATGCTTTTAATTCCTAAATCTTATTTTTATACTTATAGCTTTTTGTACAGATAAAAGAATATGCAAAGAAAATTTAAATTCTGAATGATAGTTATTTAAACCAAAATTTTGAATCATTTCAAAGATTGAATTTATCTGCCACCTTGACCAACCTGTGACAATCTAAAATTTTATTATTGTTTGCAGTCAACTTTGAAAACATAAAATAATAATATTTTTGTTAATAAGCTTAATTTATATCAATAAAAAATTTTAAAAAATGGAAGTGTACTGCAAAATTACCTGCAAATAAGTCGTAGTTCTGCCTTTAAAATGTTAATATAAAATTTTAGTAAATTATCTGAATGAAAATATTTGATTGGAAAATATAACTTATGATTCTTTAATAAACAGTTTATTTAATAATACCCTGTTATGATAATATATTTGGCACATATATTTGACAATTTTTATTGAAAATGGAAAATCCTAGTATAGAAGTTTTGCTCGGTATGATATATTGAGAATTTAGATACATATAAGGGCTGAAAATATTTGACGTCTTACATTGGATCTAATGGTGTTCAAGTTGTTTAGTAAAAATAAACAATTGGAACACCATTTGTTAATTTTTAAATAAAGAAAGGTATGCTTTTGTAAACAAACAATTAATGTTTACTGGATTAAATTAAAAAATTATTCCTAGTTTGCAATTTTATTTATGAAATAAATCTCATTGTGCATTCAAATTATTTGAAGCTCATATTACTGAAGTTCACTGTGTGAAATTTTACTATCCAATATAAGCCAATATTATGTTTGAGTTTAAATGAAACAAAATAAAATTTTACTTACATAATCTCATCTAAAAATTAATATTATTTAACATAAATTATGAAAATTAAAATTATTTTCATACTGTACTGACTTTTTCCATTCGATTTAATTTAGCTTTGTGTATAAATTGAAATTCTTTTTTCTTAATTTAAGTTAAAAGTTAAAATTTTTGTAATAATTAAATTTCTACAAAAAATATTTTTTAAAAAATTATATTAAATAAAAATTTTATTAACTATATATTAAATTTTTAATTATAAGAATTATTAATTAAATATAAAAATAAAATATATTTATTATATTTTTAATTGCCCTTTGCTTTTATTTCAAATTACATTTACTTATATTTAAAATAATGTTCATTTAATATATATAAATATATAAAAAAAAAAAAACATTGCATTTTTTTCTAGGAGCAGAACAAAAAGATAAACATTGTACAAGAAAATACTTATGCTCGAGTTACTGGCGCAATTAGATCTATGAAAGGAAAACGTCATGTATTAGGTTTTAATGTGCAGCCTGTCAAAGATTTCAATGAAATCACTATGCACATGGCAGAAGTAATGCATGCAGCAATGGCTGTAGCTGTTATGGATAAACAGGTAATTTTATGTCCATTTAAAATTGATATTATTCTCAATTTTAAGTGTCAAGTATGATTTTATTAATATAACACTTCAATGTCATGTATTATTTTTATTTTATTTCTGAAGTTACTCCTTTGTTATTTAATGTGCAGTTATAATTTTTTAATATGTAAGTTTGTTATTATAAATTTATATTTTACTTTTTATTCTATTTTAAATTATTACTTGTTTATCTTATTATAATTTAAAATTTACTTTTTTTTTCCATGTTTAAAGATATTAATTAGAAGAAAGAGTTCTTACAGAAAATGCAAAAATTTGATTTTCATAATTGATCAAAGATTGAGTTACATCATAATAAAATGTTTAGCTTTGTACTTGTTTTATTTCATGAATAATAAGTTTTCAGTAAATTTCCATGAGCAAAATGGATTTCTTAGCTTTTCAAGATATTTGTATTTTTTATTATATCTTGCTTTCAGCAGATAATAAAATTTATTTATGCATATCCATTACTGCCAATTCTGATTTTTGCTTAATATCATTAAATATATATTTGTATAATAGAATAAAAAAAGACAAAAAATAAGCATAAACACAATATTCTCTCTTCCACATTAATTATTGATCTGTATTAAAGTGATGTTTTTCCACCAATATACAATAGTTACTAAATGTTGAATAGTATGTTTTTCAATCAACTTCTTTCAATTCATATTTATTGTTAAATTTCTTTGAAATGTTGTATGCAACTATTATGAATACAGAATAATTTATTTTCCATCAAAGTAGACAATTGTCATCCTTATTTTTAATAATTTAAAATTTATTTAAAAATACTAAAATAATAGATTGTAAACATATTTTAATCTATTTGATATTCAATGAATTTTGAACTGTAAAGTCTATATTATAAATTTTTTGTTGTTACTATATTTAATTTCATTAAATTTACTTACCGTTTGCTTAGAGAAAAAAATGTGGGGAAAGATCCTTCTATAATATTGGGTTGCTATTAATTTGATAAACAGAAAAAAAAAAAAAAAAAAAAAATTCCCTATTGGAACTGTAATTTTTTTTAAAAAAAATTTTTGTACTAAAAAATACATGTTTAAATTTTTAATTTAAATATTTTTGCTAATTTTTGAATAAAAAGTAAAAAATTATATATCATATTGACTATGAAATTAAATTAAAAAAAATTGTTGTAAAACTTACATGAGTATAAGAAAATTTTACTTATTTTAATAATAGATACATACTTGCTTGTGTTTCACTTCATTTACTCTTGCTTTATCAAACTGTAATTTTAAACAATTTTGTAGAGTTCAGGAGGTGGAAGTTTTAATTCAACATCTCTTATGACCTCTGGAATATCAGCTTCAACCGACACATTTTCTTCCACTGATTCTCGCAAACTAACAAGACCTCAACAACTGGTAATAAATAAGATTTAGAACGTTTACTTTTAATTGATTTTAATTTGCTGTAAAAATTATATGTAGTTTTATTTTTATTCCTTATATTGCCATATTTATAATTTTTAAAATTGAAATTACTAAGCTTATTGTAATGAAATGATAAAAAGGCACAAGTAATTTATTCATTACTAAATAATTTCTTATAATAGTAATCTTAAATTTTAATATAAAATTTTATTACATCAATATTATTTTTAACTTTGTCTTAAATAATTTTTAATTATTTAAAATTTAAGAGGCTTCAAATTATGCATACTCACAACATTTATAAATTCTGTTTGTTCATGTCTTGTTTTTTATTCTAATTTTGATATTTTTTTTTTATTTTAGGTGAAACAAGCAATTATTAACTGCAAAAATGAAGAAGGTATTAATGTTATGGAACTGTACAACAATTTAAAATCCATTAACCGTCAATCCATACAGTAAGATATTTGATTTATTTCTTTTTGCATACAATATTGTTTCATTATCAGATCAAACTTTAGCACAAAATCAAACTCAACATTTTCCTTTATTGCAATAAGTTTGTTTTTGTTTTTGCAAAGTATTTTATATTTATTTTTCATAGTTATGTTAATGTTCAACGATATGTTTTTTATCATTTGATTTAGTTTTCTTACAATGGGTACATTCTTAAAATGATATATTTAATGCCTTTTCTCCAAAATTAAATTTTCATAACAAATAGTTTGCATTATTTTTTTATAAGAAACAATTAGCAGTTATGTTTATTTTTAGCAAATATATCAAATGCTCTTTCATTTGAACATAAATGCAACAAATAATATTGAATAACAATTTAATTTCAAGTGATTACTCAGTGTATCAACTGTATTAAAATTTTGTACAACTATCTAATTAATAGAAAAGTTGCCTATTTAGATTTTTATCTATTCAAATTCATGTTGCTTTATGATGCTGTTAAGAAAGTTACTTTCTCACATACTGTGGCATTCTACAGTGTCAAAAAGAAATTTAATGGGTATATTTCATATTGATTGTAATGTGGATGTTTAAATATTTCACTAATTAGAATCATCAAATTGCATAGTGACTTCAGTGCTGTGCAGTTGCAGTGTAAATTATCAATTGTACTATTAGTAATACAAATGTTGTATTGTTAAATTAGTATGTATATTCAATACAAATATAATAGTCTCTGACATGGTTGAAATGTAAGTCATAAAAAGTGATATTTTTCATTACTGAAATTTTTCATTTAAAGTTTTCCTGCACAATTAAACAGTTTTAATTAAACAATTGTTGATTCTGATTTAATTTTCATGAAAAAATGTTTTGTGCTCTATTTTTGAAAATGATACGAGAAAATAAATATGCTGATAAAAAGTGTCCTAGTCTGAAATTGCAAAAATAGTTATTTCAAATAACTGACTGAAAATAGTAATGTGTGGCAAAAAATGTTCCTATCAGTTTTCAAAATTTCTTACTCTATTCAAGTTTTTCTGTAAAAATCTAAAACTATATGGTTTTAAACCTAAAATGAAAGGCAAGATTGTAGTAATTTTCCCTTCCTATCAAGAGTAAACGTTAATCTTACAGAAGGAAAAGAAAATAATTTGTTTTGCTGAAAAAAGTTTTCAAGAAAAAAAGTTGAGTCTTATATATCAGATAACCAGAAAAGTTCTGTCTCTTTCATATGATACAAATCACAAATGCTGTTTATGTGCTCGCATAACTAGTATAAATCTACTTTTTGGCATTTTCAGATAGGTGATATATAAGATTTTTTCACTAAGAAGTTTTATAAATTTCGGTTTAGTTTGTGCATTTATATTCATAAAAAAGAACTTGTGCTAAAAATAAGAGATTTACTTATGGTTGTACATAAGAATGTTATGTGAGCATGTTGGTTATACAAGTGCAAACTAGACACAATCCTTGCTAAGACATACAAAAAAAATATTCATGGCATTCGGAAATGATACAGTAATTAAACATATCGTACAAGATCCTATTGTAAATTCTTCCAGTGATGAATGCACCATGCTCAAGTTTACCAACAGTCTTCAATAGCAATGATTTGAAAAGTAATATTGAAGAGAATATTTCTAAAACATGTCACACAAGATGGTATTGCCAATTCCATTTCAATGATGAATGTGCCATACTAAAGTGTACCAACAGTCTTAAATGGATATGATTTGAAGAGACTACTTCTCAAATATGTCTTGAAATTGCAATTAAAATCAAATTTGATAGAACTATTTTTGCAAACTAGGAAAGTTGGAAGCTAAGCAAATGGTTTTCTCTCAAATTTACTAAATACAATATACATCAAAAGTTATAAATCTGTTTATCACTTCTTTCCTATCAGAAAATTGAACCAATTCTGGGTTATGTTCTTCTTTCCTATCAGAATATGGTGGGCAATAGCTGGCATTGTCTATCAGGAGTCCTTTCTACATGCACAGATCATTAATGCTTCTGTCTGCATGCAACAACTCAAACATATGCAAGAGTCTTTGTGTCAGAAACTGTCAGCTCTGATGAATAAAAAAAAAAAGGTTAAATTCATGCTGGACAGCACTAGATTGCACACTGCAAATGTGAGTTTGAATGCGATTTTTGTCTTAAATGAGAATATCCTCCTCATCCTCCCTGGTCCCCAGACATTTTCCCAAGTGATTATCACTTGTTCCATGTGCAAAAATCACATGCAAATGTGACAGTTCTGTGGTGCTGAAGAGATCAAAACTGAAATGTCCCATGTTTTGCTTGTAACTATTAGACACTTTATCACAATATACCCAAGCTTGTATCATACTGGGAGAATTAGTGGCATGTAATGGTTTTACTTCATTGAATAAAGTCTGTTTTGTCATACCTATACAGTGTCTGGAATTTTATGTTACACAGTGACAAAATTTTTCTGGTGACATGATATTTAAAAACAGAGAATGTTTTGAATATTTTATTACATTATTAATTCATATATGTTTTCTTGCTTCTTTAAATATTAGTGCTTTAAAACTATACTATTCATTAATTATGTGCACAAATCCTTCCATTTTTAGCATCAAATAGTGAACAACTTTTCAAATACTTTTGCAGAAAAGGAATTTTTCAACATCTATTGCTATAATTGTCATGTAAAATGATTTTTCTTAGATGATGAGCTGTAGTTAAATATCACCAGGGTAAAAGTTAGAAAATTTCCATGTACTCATCACAATAAATATGTATAGAAAACACAGCTTACTGCTTCTATTACTGTGTTCAGATGTACTACAAGGTCACGATGAGTCCAATTATTACAATGTTTCATTGAGTATCTTCTAACATGCTAATTATTTTAATATAAAATTTCTTTACTTGAAGATTGCAGGGGTTAATGTTTACTTATCGTTTATCATTGAATTCCAGTCTATAACTCTTAGCATTAATAAAATAAATCGTGAAATATTGAATTGATTCAATCATGCAGTTTTTACTTAACAATTTTTTTTTTAATAAACTCATGTAAGAAATAATCTTTTATCTTCTGCAAAAAAAAAAAAAAAAAAAAAAAAAAAAAAAAATAGAAGAAGTAATTGGGTATCCTTTATATATGTATTTTTTATATATAAGTTCCTTTAATCATTATTATTATTATTATTCTGTTGCTCATCAATCAAAAAATTATTAAATATTTACCATAATATCATGGACATTATTTTACATTCCATGTCTGTAACATATATTTCTAATTTCAGGGAAGCACTGGAATTTCTTTGCAATGAAGGCCATATTTATTCTACTATTGATGAAGACCATTATAAATCCACTGATTGTGTATAGTTATGTTAAAGAGTTCTTAAAGATGTCATTTTTTTGTTATTTTCCCCCTATTTTCCCCCTTGGTGTACTTCATTTTTGTTGATTCTAAATGCTTCATTTTTGCATTTATTACTATTTTAATTTAGGTATTCTACTTTTTATTCTTATTTTCTTATGAAAATGAGTTTAAAATTGTTAAAAACATATATTTAATAATAAAATGAAAATATTTTTATTTAAAATAATCAATGGACTCTTAATAAAATTGTATTTACTGAATAAAGACATTTTTGTGAGAAACTAAATTACTTTATGATTCATACACAGAACCAATCCTGTTGCCACCTTTTGGAATTCTTATAGAATTTATATATGTTTGTATTGATTTTTCATACTAATGTTGAGATTTAAGATCATTTAATTCTGTAATCTACTTTAAAATTAGTGTTTAATAAAAGTTGTACTTTTAATTATGAGGTAAAACATTTTTATTTACCTTTGTTTGTCTTTGACCACTTGCTATGTTGATGATCTATTAAAAGATATTACAGGTCATGTAAAAACCTAATAAAATAAAAAAATGTCTTGTTTTAATAGACTTATTGTATCTGAACAAAATTAATGTTTAATAAATATCAATTTTGCATGTTTCATATTTTTCATGTATTTATTACTTATACTATCCAACAAATCATCTCGTTGTATGCTTTTTCTTTTAAAATTCATTTTTATTTTGAATTACTAAATGGAGTAAGTTTTCTGTGAGGGATATTGGATGTATTAAAAAATAAGTGTCTAAATTCCTAAATTTTGTATTTATTTAAAAAAAAAAAAAAAAAATGGGAAGATGTAGGTGCTGCAGCAGGTGAACTTAATTGATTGGGTTAATGTTTTGCAATCATAAGCATGTAGTTGAATTTTGGAATGTTAAGATTAATTATTTCAGAATACTGACTGAATTCTAATAATATAAAATCTTTGCTGGAAGCTATGACATGGTCATATTCTAAGACAGTTGTTCAACTTGATTTTATTAGTAAACTACTTAATTGCAATTTTTTTTTTTTTTTTTTTTTTTTTTTGACCCGCCAAAAAGTGTGACTTCCACTTAAGCTTTTTTGAAGTGTTCTTAGTGCATATATTTTGTAATTTTGTTTCATTGGTGAAAAGGCATGGTCAAAAGAAAATGATTAATCTTAAAGATTAAAAGACAAAGAAGCTTGTTTTTTTTTCTGTCTGTGCATTAAATTTAAGCTACTAAGAAGTGATGTAAGTGAAATGATTTAAAGCAGAAATGACTAATTAGAGTACTATATGCTTCTTAGAAATTTTTTGATATTATTATCTAAAATTTATCGATTGCTATTCAACTCACCAAAGTTATTCTTGTTTAGACATTTTTGCAATTATTTATCAAAAGTTTGAAAGCTAATACAGTTTTTCAAAAAAAAAAAAAAAAGTGTTATTTAGAAAGAAATAAACAAATGAATACTTTCATATTATTTGTTAATTATGCAAGTTAAATAAAAATTAGCTGATAAATTGGTCCAAAAATATGCAAATGAATAACCATTCATGACTATGAAGTTCATAAACAATCTTTAAATCTCAAGGTTTGTTTTGGCAGATAGTAAATAAAGTAAAGGCAATTGAAATTGCGAGTCCAACATTCTTATCAAATTTAAAATTGTTCAAACATTTTTATAGATTATACATTATTGTGTCAATATTTCTATACATTTTTCAATGGCTGGAGCATTGAGAAATAGCTTAATACTTTTATTTCTATGTGACATGTCTATTACTCTTAGAAGAGCATACTTGTCAGGATCTTCATTATATTTCATCACTCATGAAATATTATTTGTTGCACCATGTTTGTGTATTGAAATAACTTTTCACTTTCTTCATAATTTGTTTTAATCTTCCACACATTAATCTTATTTTCTGTGTGTATTATACATTAAATATGATCACAACTTACTGTTTTTTTTTATCATTTTTGTATTTCTCTAAAACTTTTTAGTTATGCATTATTAAATATTGAACTTTATGAATAATCCTTTTAAAATTATACTCATGAATGCCATTGATATATGTGTAATTTAACTAATTAACTACAAGAAAAGGTTCATAAAATTCTTCATCTCATCTTTTAATTGATGTATACTTTTTGCTTTAATGTAATGCCATATGAAATCAGTTTACAGCAAATATGAAAAAGTGTATATATTTAGAGATATATATATTAAGAGAGAATAATGAAAAGTTGTGCTACACATTCTTATTGAAGATAATTTTTTTATGAAAATACCTTCCTATAAGTAAACATTAGAAAAGTACATTTGTTTATAAATTTTTTGCAAATAATAAATTTTATACAATGCATAAAATATTGTTACAAAGAGAAATAAAAAAAGAAATAATGAGAAATTTTAGATATATGCTCATGTGCATGTTTATTTGATCTTTTAATTACATTAAAAATATATAAAAAAAAAAGTTATATACAAAATCAAAAATTCTTATTAGCAGTATTTAACTGATGCTATATCCTATGATCTAGCAATTGTAAAAATATATTAGCTATATATATATACACACTATTTATTTTTTAATCAAAGTTACTTTTTGAATGCTGTACTAAAATTTTCATGGAAAATTAATTTTTGAGGCAATACTTGAATGTT
>JAPDSC010015636.1:3198-14267 GCA_026290005.1 Latrodectus geometricus | reverse complement strand
TATATATATATATATATATATATATATATATATATATATATATATATATAATTCTATTAGTTGTAGAGTGTAATGTAACATAAAAATGGCATGTTCACATATTAAAGCAAACAAGAAAAATGTTAAATCTATTTTATCAAAAGTACATGCACAATGCATGTCAGAATTCACTTACCACAGAGGAATTAGGCCTATATGATGAGTAAGCTTGGGTCCCATAGGTAGAACTTCCAGGAGAAGAAGGAGCAGGCATAGATTCTGGTGGCGGAGGTGGAGGATATTGTTGAGATGGTGGTGGAGAATAAGAAACTTGTGGAGGTGGAGGTGGTGGAGGGGGTAAATCATCATCTGGTAGGTAATTACTATAGATTGGATCACCTGAAATTGAAAATGTAAGCAATCTAAATTATAAATGTATTAATAAGTGGACATAAAAAAAAGCATGATTAAGATTATCATAGCAAGACTTCATAATAATCAAAGTTGTATGCCAAAATAAGAGTTAAGAACTTTATTCACAATCCCATGTTGTTCCAGGAAATATAATTTTGTAGTTTGTGGATTAAACAGTAAAAATTGAAAATTATATTATTCTTCAGATAACTATAGCATATATTTTTAAATGAACAATGTCATTAAACATAGAAGTAACACAATTGAAAATTGCTCATAATATTGTCCACACTGTTTGAAGTACCATGATAAAATATGGAAAAAAGAGATTTATTAATTAGATTAAAATTAGTTTTCTTGCAGCCATCAATATTTTTAATTTTATTTTTAAAGTTTTATGAACTTCAAAAGAAATTTATGATCTTCAAGAAAAGAAGACTACTCTATTCTATTTCACCTACAGAAATCTAGCAGAATTAATATTTTTGGTGATAACAAGAAACCTGAAAAAATTGTTATTGTCTTGTTATATTTTCCTAATTGCCATTAACCTCTTCGCGACGGGCGAATCATATATGCACTTCGTACGCACGCATGTGAGGGCTGGGTGGTTCACCCGTGAACTCCTGAAGAACTAGCCTAGTGGACGGGCGGTGCAGATATGCATTTTAAGCTGGAACAATTTTTAATATCCACAATTTTTAATATCCACTGGCACTTTGTGTCCATTACATTTAAACTAAACATAGTTTTAGTATTCTGACCTTCAGATGTTTATATTCTGGCTGCTTTTTGTATTTTGCTTGTCAGCTGTGGCTGGGGAGGGGGGAAATCGTAATGTAAACAAACGCAGCTAGGCTCTTGAACTTTCCACGTGATATATGTATTCTCGCTTTTGATAGCTCTCCGAACACTTTTTTTTTTGTTGTTTTCGCTACCATGTGGGCTCTTTTAGGGTTTTAGCATCTGTTTTGTTACAGTTTGTATTGCTTTCGGATACATTTTGCGCACTTCTATTGTTATTTCGGAAAGCCTTGACTATAGATTATAACGGCAAGAAAGCGTTATTTATCAGAGGATGAATATACTCGTATGGTAATTTAACCAACTAGCGATATAGATGAAAGTGATGATTCATTTGCTAAAGAGTTAGAAAGTGACATTTCTTACGATTCTGACACGGACATTTTGTCAGAGACTGAGCTGGCTGAATGCCTGCCTTCCACATCCCGTAAAAGTTCGACTGAAGATGCTTCATCTTGGACTCGAGTGCTTGAGGAATTGCATCCTCACACATTTACTGGAATACCAGGAATAAAATCGGTAGATCATGCAGAAAAAGAAATTGATTTCTTCAATATTTTATTTGATAATGATCTTTTAAATTTGATTGTTGAGGAAACAAACAATTTTGTTGAAAGTGCTCAAAGAAGTGTCCCATCAACTTCTAAATCAGCCAGATTTGCAAATCTAACAATTGAAAATATTAAAGTGTTTTTTGCAATGATAATACTGATGGGCATTATCAAGAGGCCTAATTTGAAAATGTATTTTTCTATAAATGAGAGATAATTGCGACTCGTTTTTCAACAAAGTTATGCCTAGAGATGTTTTTCTCAACATTTTAAAATTTTTGCATTTCTCCTCAAACAAGGATACTGAAAAGTTGGAAAAACTCATATTAATTGTTGAAAACCTGAAAAATAAGTTTAAAAGAACCTACACACCCGAGGAAAATATTTGTATTGATGAATCGCTTTTTGCTTGGAAAGGACGCCTTGGCTTTCGTCAATATGTTCCATCGAAAAGATCGCGTTATGTAATAAAATTATATAAATTATGTGAATCAGTATCTGGTTATGTGTGGAACTTTCTAATTTATTGCGGTAAAAACACAGAAATATTAACCAGCGAGGGCTCTTATGGAGAAAGAGTAGTAAAAACATTGATGGACGACTTATTTAAGAAAGGGTATAACTCTTATACTTGGACCGCTTTTTCAATTCCCCATCGCTTGCGGAATATATGTATTCCGAAAATACTAATATTTGCGGAACAGTAGTAAAAACAAGAAAGAGAATGCCCAAAGACTTTCCAGAAAGAAAATTAAAAAGGGATGAAATGGATGTGATACAACTTGGCAACGTGAACGTCATTGCATTCAAAGAAAAAAAAAAAGAAGTTTTTACGCTAACAAGTATACATGAGTCAGAAATGGCTAATTCTGGCAGAAAAGATAAAGTTACGAAAGAAGACATTTTAAAACCTAGGTGTATTATAACAAAATAGGCTAGGTGTATTATAACAGGTTTTGTTATAATCACAACTAGGTTGATTATAACAAAAACATGGGTGGTGTAGACATAGGAGATGGAGTTATGACACACCATTCAAGTTTCAGAAAATCGGTGAAATGGTACAAAAAATTATTCTTTGGGCTTGTGAATATAACCATATTGAATTCTCATATTCTGTATGACAAAAAACACGGAACTAAAACGCCGCTTCTCCAATTTAAGATTAAATTAATTGAGTAAATTTTAGAGAATTATGAAAATTATAGAGACGAAAAACAGTTTACAGTAAGATCTGTACCAGCGGCTATCTGAATATCTGGTAGGCAATTTCCTACACTTAATCTGAACAAAAAGGGAGAAAAAAGTAGCAGAAAGTGCATTGTTTGTTCAAAAACCATGCTGAAAGAAAGAAAAACACAACAAACATTTTATGCTTGCAAATCATGCAACGTAGAATTTTGCGTTTTTCCCTGCTTTGAGATTTTCCACACTTAGTCTTCATTTTAAATTCTATGATTTCTTTTTGTAAATATTCCTTGTAGTATATTTTATATTAATGTGAAAGTATATTAATGTGTTTTTTCAATTAAAATTTTGGAATAATTGGAATAACAATTTAAAAATTATTTCTCAAAGTAAGCAAAATTTTTTATATATTTTCTTATAAATTGAAGGAAAAACATTATTAAAGTCTAGTTTTAATTCTATAAGACAGATTACGTAATAATCTAAAATGCTACCAAAAATTACGGTAGTAGGATTTAAACTTAATTATTTGCGATTTTTTTTCTAAATTTAGGCTTAGCAGAGCCTAATAAGGTAAGTATACTTATTTTTATGAAAATTCACTTTTTAATCAATCAGGCATCATTACTCATAGTATTCAAGTTTTAATTAATTGACCAGTTCAATTCAACAAGAAACATATATATCACATATTTCAACACTATAATTAAATAAAATTTAGAACATAATATAACAAATTTAACGCATTAAATAAAAAGTACTCGCCAAATAACTTCTCTCACATTCCACAATGAAAAAAATTTAACTAAACACATTGGAATAAGTTAATAAATAACACAAATAGTTACCAAAAGAATCTATTCTACACAATAATCTATTGATTTCTTACATTTTGCACCTGTACCAGATTCTAAGATTTTACAATTATTATTTTCATAGGAATACAGAAAACAATGTATGAAAAAGAACATGCTTTTAGTATTCATGATTTTTTTTTAAATTAGTAAATTTATTTTCAAAAATATTGATATTAATGTGGACAATTATATTATACTATATATATAAATATTATTTAGATAAAAAGAATTCAATTCTAGCATTATTTTTGGTATTTTATAAATATTTATTTTAAACACAAATATAGAGTACTGATGTAAAACAGTAATAAAAAATTTATATCAGTACAGCACCATATTATATTCAAAGTTCATGGAGGCTTATAAGAAATGTAAATAGAACAAAATGTAGTTGATTATATATCTGGCTGAAAAGAACATTACAATCACAGATTACCAAGAGCAAAACAGCCAAATGTGAAAAATGTGCTGATTTTCCTTATACCAAATAAATTTATCAAAAGTGAATTAATCGCTAAATGTAAGTTGATATTGGCTCTAGGCATTTTAATAGACAGCACTTCAATCATCTAAGATTTGTTATTTTACAAAATCTATTGTGGATTGTTTAGAGTACATTTATTTGTAAATTTAACTTTTTTTATGTCCAATTTAATTTTATTCATCAACCTGACAGAGTTTTTTTTTTATTTTTTTATTACATCACAATTAAAAATATAAAAATATCATTTTTCAAATACATAAGCAAACTGTTAAAAAGAAAGCATGTATTTGACATCTAACTTTGAATTCATGAGAAATAAGCCACAAGAATTAATGAAATTTAATTATGATTTGAGCAATTGCATTTTAACTTTCAAATGTAATACTGAAAATTTTTGTTCTAAAAACTTCAGCTTATTGAATATCATGTGTTGAGATGGAACCCATGAAATTAAGAGATTAATATCATTAACATGATAAAAATAAAGATTTTTAATTTATATCATTAAGGTTTGGTTTGTTTGTTGCTCCATGATCATTTTCTGCACAAAAGGGCTAATTAGACAGGGACCCAAGGTTATAATGGATTCCAAACCACTGCAAGCATCCATGCTCAAAGTGGGATATGAATTAACAAAGTGTTGAACTGAAGGCAAGAGTGACAACTGTTGAACCAACTCTCAAATACCAGCTCGGCTTTTTTTTATTTTTATTTTTTTATTTCATCAAGTCAAATCATTTTAACATATTAACGTTTTCAGTGGAAATGATGGATTCAATAAAACATAGGTTGCAATTCAAATTCTGATATCTATGTCATCCTCAGTTAGGAAGAATAATTAATAAATGTCATTACTCTGACTATACATTTTTACAATATATAAACATACATACACATATAAATGCAACAGCTTATTAATCTTTTTTCTCACTAATTACAGTTTTTATTTATCAACAGATTTACTTCGTTAACAATTTTAGTATATGTACAGCCGAAGATAGTACAACCACCATATACCTTAGGTGGGCCGGTGCTTAACTTATATGTTACTTCGTTAACAAATACCTTAATTGGAATTGATATTCTTTAGTAACCCCCCCCCCCCAAAAAAAATGTTAATTTATTTTTTTTAAAAGATATATTCTTTGATATTGCAAAGTAAATAGTCTTACAGGTGAAACATGTTATAAGGGTTATAATAGCATCCACTGCAGTTTATCATCTGGGAGGACTCTTCAGAGATAAGAAGTTACAAATTAAAAAGGGGGAAATCTAAAAAATCCTCATGCTTCCATCCTAACAGATAAACATTTGAAAGTGTGAATAATTTATTTATTGTTGCTTAAGATGTGGCCTTTCAACTCCTTTTTCAAAGAACGTGGTCCTATTAACAGGTCAAAATGAAAATAAAATATGCATTTGAAAAAATGTTAGAAGAATTTAATTAAGTTTTTCTGTCTTATTCCAATAACTTTAGCTGCTTTATCATGCCACATATTCATAATCTACGAGATAAATGAGTCACATACAACAATTTCCTCATAACAACTGTTAAAATTAAATTTGGGGTTGTTCCTTTCTATTTGGTACTTTAAGAATAGGATTGCCCCAGACTTCTGAAATTTTCAACCACAGCAATTAGTATTGCAGGTATTCAAGGGAACAGCCCTTGGAAGGATTTTAGTGAGTAATTTATTCTCAATAATGATTACTGGTTAGGATTTTAAACAAGGAATAATAAAGGACACAAGCAAATAAATTTTATTCCTTATATATTAATATTTAAAAGTTACTTAAGTAAAATGAGACTTTGAATGAGAAATGGTAGATTGGTTGGTTGGGTTTTATGGCGCAAGGTCCAAAAAAGGACATGCTGTGCCAATGAGAAATGGTAATGTGAACAATCTTTACATATAATTTCATATGCCATCAAGGCATTAATTGTTCATCAAATTGCTAGGAACTACTTTGAAATACCACCCCAAATCGGAAATTTGGCGACTTTTTTTCCTCGTCAAGCCAAATGACTGTTTTTGGAGCCTTTTTTCTCGCCAAGATGGATTCTCGCTAAATACAAATAATTAATAGCAAAAAAACTTTTAAAAAAAAAACTCAAAAAATGGTACAAAATATCAGAAAATACTAAATTTGTCTACAGCAAAAACCTAAATTGGCAACACCAAAATAAGAAACAGCAACCCTTAAAGTCTGTAGGGAGTGCCATGTTTGGCGCTTTATTTGGGGGGGGGGGTTATATCAAAGTTGTTCCAATTGCTATTATCACTTCAAGCATTTTTGAGCAAAGAAGATACTTTTTCAGGTAAGCAGAAGGCACACTCAACAATTTTGTTTGGTGGCTGATTTGTGTGATTATCCTTGAACCGACCAAACATCTTGAGACATTTTTCTTCACTTGAAATAATATCACATCTCAGGTAGTCTTTTCTTGCTTCACTTATTCTGAACTTGACTGCAAATATACCTTATCAAGCACAACTTTGACAAACAGCTGATTATTTTAACACAATGGGTTCATCAAGAAGATCCTATTAACTTTAGCAGAAGTTCAGACATTTTCTTAATCAACAGCATTTGTTTCAGTCCCACTGACTCATGAAAACTATTCTCCTAGAAGACCAAGTCGTTAGACTATACTTTAGGGTGGCCCTTCTTGCCAAGTAGTGATCACAATTGATTGCCAAGTAGGGCAAAATTGACTTATGTTCTGATTGGTTACCTGTTTGCACTGTAGTCGGTGGGAACAGGAATGGCGCCAAAAGAATCACCAAGTTTGCCAAAGGGTAGCCTAAAGTATAGTTTCACCGACCAAGTATACAATGCATCATTCACAAGTCCTAAAGTTCTTCTTTTACACTGTTACAATTTTGCTCATCTGGATTTCTACAGATGTTCTTCGCTCTTTTAGTTTGTTTTCATATAGTTCAGAGCTAAATGACAAAGTAATTATTCTAAATAATATCTTTCACAGTTAATTATCTTTAGACTTTTCTGGTTATTTATTAAATTTAATTTGCAAGGCTGTGAAGTAAACTGGTAGGGACACTGAGATTTTATCTGAAAATCAAGATTGAACCAGTCAAATTGGGAATAAAGCTTAAAAATAGTCTATGTTAATGATTTCTCATACTATTTATCAGTGAAGTTTTCTCTTATAAAATAAGTAAAAATACTTTGGTAAATATTTTGAAAATTAAACACTATTTTAAAATCACTTAAACTAAATATATTTATATACATGTGAAAAAGTATACATGATAAAGCTTTAGGACTTTTAAAAATGAAAACAAATACTTGAAAATTTTTAATTTTAATAGATTTAAAAAACATACCAGCATTGGATGTAACAACTGATGCAGGTTGAGGCGGCGGATGCATAGAACTGTGATACATGCCATTTGATTTTGATATAACGGTAGCGTACATATCTGATTTAGGTTTAGGTGGTACAACTGGTGCAACTTTTTTAGTTCCAGGAGAATATTGTTGGGGAGAATAATTAGATATTTGAAGATGCCCCATATCTCTCACTAACATATCTTGATTAGAGGCCATCACTTCCCACCTTAGAATTAAAAAAAAATTATTACGCATGTAATGAATTTGTTACCACAGAAAATACAAAATATCATATATATACACTTAAAAAAATAATAAAATTTGGAAATACGCAGATTTCATTCACAGTAAAAAATTTCCAAAATATTATATTCAAAAGGTTCGACAATTTGACCGAAGAAATTAATTAAAAACACTCCATTATGAAAAATGAAAACAAAACTATTACTTTTCCACCTATTATAGAAAACAAATGATTTTAAAAAACATCAAAATACTAGACTTTACAGATTAAAACGTTAAAAATTATCACACCTCACAAGAAAGTTGCGTTACTTAAAAGAAAGATGCAAGAATTTCGAAACTTACTGATACTTCGCTGTCAACTCAAAATTAAATCGGCATGAGTCATCCAGAAGAATTTATCAGTATGCGAAGAATGACATATCACTCATAGATTAATTTAACCGAATTGTAAAGTGTAACGCTTTTCTTGTAACACAGAAAATAAACGACCACGATGCAATCTTCACTAGAAATTTGGAAATATAGATGGCGCTAAGATGAATCAAACTTAACAAATTTCCTATAGGAAAATTTTTACAGATATCGTATGGATACAAAATTTAAATATTTTGTTTATTATTGAGATTTCTGTAATAATCAATGTTAAATTGGAAACTTGCTTTTGGTCTTCTTTTAAACTTCACTTAACTATACAATCAATAAATTTATTATGAGTATGATCATTTTAACTGTTCATTATTAATCAATTATCTGTAAGTAAACCAATGAACAAAACATTCGCAAAGAAGAACTAATTATTTTAATAAGATTGGTTTTGTGTTTGGCTGTTAGAAATGATGATGTATTTTTCCTCTTGACATTTATTATTATTTTTTGATTGTAAAATATTGATACAAATTGTTGTTCAGTTTCGTTCTTCTTAGGGAATTCAAAACTAAAAATTTCTAATTAAAAGAAATGTATCTGGGGAAAATTTAAATAAAATCAGATTTAAATTTATTAGATAAAAATTAACAAAATTAAAAAAATTCAAAATACATAAAAAGTCTAAGGAATAATTATATAATTGTATCACGTTCTGATACGAAATTAAATTACTAAAGATAGCCAAAAGAATGAATTTCCAAATTTCTTAATGAATTAGAAGCCCTTTTTAAAGGCTTAAAGCAATCTAGTTCTGTGAACTAATACCTCAAAACTTTCAAGATATTATTTCAGTTTTATATGATAAACGTTGGTAATAAACCCTGGGTTTGTGATTTAGTTAGATTGTGTTAAATATACATTGTATGCCTTTGTGGACTTCGTTCTAAAACCATAAGGCCAAAATCATAGGTCCTTTCTCAAATAAATTATCTTATAAGCCTTGCAGTCGATATTTAGATATAAAAGTCTGTTCAATTAAATTCTGTGTTATAAAATTCTTCCTAGCTTTCACAATTATTTTTAAAGATCGTTATCAATAACACCATTTTTAATTAAAAATTTTAACATCCAGTAACTTTATTTACTGTTAAGAATGCATTATTTTATCAACAAAAGACTGAAATTGTTGTATGTATGTTACATCTTACCTTAATAAATTCTTCAAAATTACTATTACGGCATTCCCCAAAAAGCACAATAACATGGTTTAGAAGCATGATGGTTTTCATCAAAAAGCACGACGATATAAACGGTCATCGTGACAAAAATACATCAAACAAAAACAAAAAGCTTATTTTTTAAAAGAAGGAATGACATTTAACATACAAGAGACTCGAAATGTCATCATTCAACAAATATGTCAATAAAATTTTCTTACGATAAATAATCCTTCTTCCAAGGCTAATAATTCCAAATTATTTATTATTCATTTCCGGTAATTAAGCATTCACCTAAATTATTAATATGCGTGCTATTACAATATGGAAGAATTATATTGGCTGCGGTGGCCTGTCTAGTTAGGGCGTTCACTCTCGTTACCACAAGGTAGTGAGTTTGATTGCGATCGAATCGAAGATCCACCATGTTCTCTAATAGTTGAAGGGACATGTAAAGTATGTCGTGGTTGTAATGTCCGCCTAGTAAAATAATACCTCATGGGGTGGCAGGCCAACTCTGGAATCTTCTGCTTGATACCTGATTCTTAATTACCAAAACCCAACCGCTTGTTCCGTTAAATACTTTGCAGAATTGAGAAAAAAAATTCAGACTTCAACTCTTGGTGTCTCTTGGTATTGAGTCTCCAGAAGCTGCATATCACACCCTTCATCATGAACCACATGAGTTCATGAATTTGATCGATGTGTTTGTCGATCAAGATGGATGTTGTTGTTCATAGCAAGAATTATACTTATCTCCACACATTTGATATCAAGAACTTAAAATACTTTGTGTCACGATTTTGGACACCTTGTGAGCTGTTCAATGCACTAACTCATACTATTTACAGGAAAAATGTAATTGAGTATTGACAATAGACAACCTAATGTTTTTGCGGTTGGGCTTTCTATTAAAAAGGATCTGTACCCTCAATTTAAGACGACTTCAATTAAATTTTTAATGACATTAATTAAATTATTTTACTTACGATTTAACAGATGTCGATGAAATTATTGATTAAATTTCATTAAATGTTTTTTCTCTATGAAAAAAATGCGGCGAAAAAAATCAATCTTTAATTTTATGGGAAATTTGTCAGTTAAAATAGCTTCTTAAATTATTTAACCATTAATATAATCCAAAATTATTTTTATTGCAAAATATTTAAATAAAAAGAAAACAAATATTGTAAACTATGCGAATCACACCTTCATACCATAAAGTCAATTTTTTTAGTTTCAAAATTGAAAAATTTGTATTTTTAAATCTTCAACTGCATACAGTCTAGGAAATTAAATTATGTCCAAGCATTATCAATAGAAAATATAGATAAATAACAAAACACTCATTTAGAGAGCAAATATTTAGAATATTATTAAAACAACAGCTAAATTCACTTTCAAAACAAAACCAAATTCAAACAATATAACTGTTTTTTTAATAAACTTAGAAATATTTACAACTAAATAATATAAATTTATAATATTAAAAGTACTTTTTTCAAAATTGAGAAATTAAATATTGTTTTTTCTAGTTCTTAGTTAATTCAAATTACTATAACGAATCTCAGGTACTCAAATAAAAAACAGATTTTAACATTTATAA
>JAPDSC010015634.1:192551-267096 GCA_026290005.1 Latrodectus geometricus | reverse complement strand
GAAAGAGTGTTAATTTTAAAATTTAAATTAACTGCCTTTAACCAAAACTTTATGCAATAGCATTCTTTTGTATATTTACAGAAAACTATAAACTACACTCACCATATTATAAATAAAGATGTATAAAACTTAAATTTTAAATTTCAAAACATATAATTTATGAGTTATGTAGCTACATGACGGCTTCTGGGATACTGTCTTATGCTTTGTCAAAAGCTGAAACGTAATTTATATAAAGAATACTTGTTTCATCTATTAGCTTCTGGTGATGACGAATTTCTCTTTTTACATTATTTATTAAACTATAGTTCGGATCTGTTTCAGTGATGGAACTTACTTCTGGCAAATACAGAGAAAACAGCTCTTTGAAATTTAAAAATTTTTTGTGCATTGTTTGACATTCTCCCCATTTGTCTAAAAAACGTTGTTTCAGCTGAAGCACTAGGACCCATTGGTTTGGTGTACGATTTCTAAATACTTCTGGTGAGGAATCTAAAATCCGCCTCATTTCAGTCATCGTTTGTTCTATGTGAGCAGAAAGTCTTCCTAACTCATTATAGATATCAGTCAATTCTTGTGATAATTGCAGTGCGTCCATTCCAGAAAAGATGGTATACAAGATCACACAAACGTCCATGCTTTACTGCTACCAGTGGTTGCTCATTATACAAATATTAAATGCTTAAAGTTATTTCTGTTAAGCAATCCAGTGTCGTATTTAGATCGACTATATATAATGCTCAAATACAAATGCTTTAGTTATTGGAAACATTGTCAAGGCACATGGTTGACATCTGCGCTGGTGTCCATCACACTCCTAATCAATGTATAACATATTAAAGACATTATGGTGTAAGACAATGAGTACAACCGTCTTTACTATAACTATGATTTGAAAAACTGTCGGACATCTCACATCTTATATAACGATGCGGATGTTTTCAAATATTAAAATGCCCACCAGGCCTTACATCTAAATATACTCCAGTGCAATTGAAATTAAACTATTCTTGAGCATATCATATAATAAAAATATTAACTTTAGACTAAAATATTATATAGTATGACAGCAATTACTTAGCGTTTGAAATAATAAATTTATGTATTCAATTTAAATTTGTTGCAGTTATAACTACATCTACCTCCATGTAAAACCTAGGGAAGATGGCGCTTAGCGCAACAAGAAAGTTCTCCCAATAATATCTTTTTTTTTTCTTTTTTTTTTTTTTAAATATGTTTAAGTTTTAGTAGTTGCCGCTGTTCTGTTATTAGCTCCTTGTTGCAATTATTATTAAGTTTGCAAATAAAGTAGTTACAAAATCATTCTTTTATCTAAGGGGAATAAGAGATTTTATGACAGATAAATGTTTGTTTTATATCATACACTTTTTTATTTAATGTTTTCTTTTTTGACTTCACTAAAAACAGGTAAACAGTATTTAAATTTTAAGTATATTTAAATAAATAATAATAAATATGATACCTTTTGTAAACAAACTAGCCATAGAATTGGAATCAATAAAAAATAAAGATAAATATATGAAAATGTTTTTCTAAGAAGATTGTTTGAGGCCTCTGAACACATAGCTATAAATGTAGCTACACCTGGTAAGATCAAAATAGTTCCAAAATGATATCCAAAGCAGCAAAAACAATGGAATACATCGTCTGACAGAAGTACTCTTTGACTTCAATTATATAACATTCATTTCTCTTTATTATCTAATAAATAGGTCGAACCTAAAAGCTTCCCCACTTAAGCATTTGATCTTAAGTAAGCCAGTTGTCATGTAGCCTAATAATTGAAGGTCCTTATAAACAATATTTGCTTCATAAAATCGTGAATTTTTCAATTATAATACGTTGGTTTTATGATGTTCAATTGTGCGCTAGCACAGTTAACTTCTGCGTGAGCAATGTTTTTATTTTACTGTTCATGTGCGGCATGTTGAAACTTGGCACAATTTCTTTTAAGAAACAATGCTATCATAAAGCCACTAGCAGACAGTGATTCGTTATTTAATGTAAGGAAAAGGAGTTTTATTGCTTTCTAAAATATAAATCTATCGTCGCTATTAGTTTAAATGTATTTTAATTAAAATCAGGCATTAAGATCCATGATGACAGTGAAGCCTACAAAGTGAAATTTATAAAGTTTATTTATGAACTTGTAATATGAATTCCCTTAAAAATTTTACTTTTGAGTTTACAAAATTCGTGTCGAGATAACTTATATCTTCACAAAATTATTTGAAGTTTATACACCAACAAAAAGTTAGCACGTTTATAAATTAAAGTAAACAAGAAAAAAGTTTTTCCAAAATCCTTTATTGTGTTTACTGTTTCAAATAATTTATGTGAACTATGCGATTTAGAAAATTATTTAAAAATAGATTTATATCATTGAATTAAAACTGTAGACCTTTAAATTCTATATTTGCAATATGTATAGATTATAAAAAGTTTTCTTCAAAAGTTACTTCTATATTTTATGAAAAGATTCTTGATAAAAACAATTAAAACTTAAAGCATAATTTTTTATCTTGAGAAATAGCAATCCATATATAGTTTCACTAATAAATCCAAAATATGACGCAAATGATTATATGAAGTGGTTATGGAATATCTCAGTGAATATAAAAATATACGCAAGCTTTTAAAATGTTTTCCAATTTTAACACATAGTTTATGGTTAAAAAACAATACCAAAATTTGATTAATGGTAAACTTTTTGCAGTATCCCATTTAGTTTCCAAAAGAAGATGGTTGGTTGGTTGGGTTTCCAAAGAAGAATAAAGTTATTAACTACGATATTCGTATATTAATTTATGGAAAAATAACAAAACATGTGCACTATTCAAATTCCAAACATATACAATACTTATCCTAAAATAGCAAAATATTCTTAGAAGAATAACAAATTCTTAAAAGAAAAGCTTAATGTCTTTTCTAAATGAAAAAAAAAATCTTTGTGTAAACGAATTGCTTTTTGTACTTAAATGGTAATGCATAAATACGATAGATTATATCCTTTGTTCGGTTTATTAACTCATTGTTTGGATCAGTTGAAGACATAGAAATTATTTGCCGCAAACAGAGAAGGTGGTTTTTCCATACTGTCGAATATTTCACTATTTGCTCGATCGGCTTGCAACATTTCCATAAATAGACTTTGCAGATGTTTCAGATCGATCATTCGGTTGGCTGATTGATTTATAAATATTTTATGCACTGTATACAAAATGATTGTCCTTTCCAATATCAACAGTGCTCTCCAGTAGCAACACTTTTGAAGTCACTTGTGATATCAGTCAGTTTTTGTGATAATTATAAAGAATCCATTTTGGAAAATGAGACCAACAAAACAATACTGTTATTTTCGCCATTTATACAATTTTTTAGTGAATAAAATAGCTCAAATAAAAAATAAGCCAATTCAATACATAGATAGACCGCATTCACTGATCACAGCCAGCAGACTTACGATCTGTCAGCAGTAAAACGTTGTGGTTGTTATTTGAGCTAGTTTCTGTACACCCCAGTCAATATATAACATGGTGAAGATATTGATTACTATGAATGTTTCGTTGATCATAGAGATTTTTTACTTCATTACAAAGTCTAAGTTTGAGACATCTATTTTATATAATAGTTTGTTCTTTAGCATTACTAATTGCATCAGATCTCAAATTTACATTTACAGCAAAGGAGGTGTATTTAAAATATTATTAAATACATCGTAACATGAATTGATGGAGAACAAAATCTAGAACAATCCCTCATAAGCTTTAAAGGCTTTCTATTTTTCTAAAAACAGATTGCGAAATTGACTTAAATGGAGCTTTCGGGTTCGTGAAGGAATTCTGCGTATAATAACCGCTGAATCTATCATACAAGCCATTGCGTATTTCAAAATGTTCTTTTTAAAAGCAATTGCTTTCAACCCTTTATAGATATTGTCAAGTTTTGTGATAACTGCGAAGAATCTATTTCTGACATACAACTGCGCAAAACGTTTCCAGCTATCTATTTATATCAACGACGCAAGTTTTTACTCTTTAAAATAGGTTATTTTTGGTAATCTGATTGTTTACTTACCTTGGCATCATTGACTGCTTGGCAACATAGACTTGTCCTTGTAAATCGGAAATCAGATCAACAGATGTGGTCAATAGCTGAGTTGCTACCTGTCATTGTTAATTACTATAAAATACAGTAAATATATTGGATTCCGCAGCTATTTTATTGAGCATAGATTCTCTTAGCATGACCCCCAACAGTTCAACTTCCGGCCATCCCTATTTTTTATAACGATAAGGTCATATTTAAACATTACAAAGTGTATCACCCATCTAATCCATATTGATCTCAATGCAAGTAGCTTATAATCATTCCTGATATGTCATAACAAGAATTATTTGCTTCTTGAGCCATCTCTTCTCAAACCTTTGAGCAGCTCTTCATTATTTGAAAATGTGGTTTGATGGATTTTGTTTAAGTTTTTTGACAACCAAATGAAATTAGAAAGTATATAACATAATGTTTTGTTTTTATATTTTTATTAAATTTGTTTTCTATATATGAGTTTCCTAAACCCAGACTAACCAACATCAGAATTTGAAATTTAAGTAAAAAAGTAGATTTGTCCTCTTCAAAGTCTACACACCATAGCAGTGGAGAATCATAGAGTAGCTTAAGTATTTTCAGTTGATACAGGTGTCAAGAGCAGCCGGGTTTATAAGTTCTTCAAAATTTAAACCATTTAAATCCTTTCGAAATTTTAAATTCATAACAGATCAGCAGAAATGTAACTGCTAATTAATTTACAGAAGATTCTGCATTATTCAATTTTAAAATTTTCTTTATAAGTACCAATAAAATACAAATTTTAGAAATTTAAACGAATACTCAAACATTGATGTGGCTGCGAATTCAATGAAATTTCAATGTGAACTTAGACCGAAAAAATATTTCTAAAAGTGTAATGAATACATTATTTCCATAATAGATCTTAAACTATTGAAATGAAATGTTTGCATCTTTTTCAGTTTAACTTAGCACTAAAAGAGCAATGGCGTTGAAGTCTATGAATTTACATCACTATAATTTTACGCAATACATTTTAATCACCATTTGTGACACAACTTAAATAGAGTTGCAAGTGCTTGAATAACAGAACGGGATTTCTTAAACAGCGGAAGGACATGAAAATGTTTTTAAATACCAATGAAAAACGGTTTATGGTGGATCTGTTTGTCATCCGAATGTCATTTTTCTAACACACGTATTAATTGTATGAGGTGCCATTGTTTGTACTCTTCCTGAGCTGAGCAAGCATTCTTTTCAAAGGGTGACCAAGGCATTGAACTAAAAGTTAAAATGATCCAATCCTTCCGAAAAGAAATTTCGTGATTCAGAGTCTTATTCGTCTTATAAAAAATTCTGATGTTGTAACTGATTCCTAACAAAGCTAGACCATCTCCATAAATCCAAAAATAAAAATAGAATACTTTGAAGGACCTAGTCATACAGTCACACCAATGACATACAGGGAAAATTTTCCGTCCCTGCTGGAAAATGAGTGTTCTGATTTGGCAACTTATGAAACGCTCGAAAGACGATTGATATTTACTAGACGAAAGCCGTGCGCGTGAGCCCTGCTTCTCCCAAAGTACCACACACATAGTAGTATGATTGTAAGGAATCCTTCTAAAAAAAAGTTGGTTTAATTTAAATTATTGTATCCTAAAATGTACAAGCCGCGCTTGCCGCCAAATGATTAGGGAACTTGCCTTTCCTTAAATAGCTAGTGGGTTTGAATCTCATTAGGGCATTAATGTAATAAAGAGAATCCACTTTAAAATGTAGGTTCCGGTCTAAGTAGTCCTCATGTGCAAAAAAATGACTGTCAAATGATAAACAAACCAAACCTGAAATATCTTATATCCCAACAGATATATTTGGAGAGACTAGAAATAAGCGTCCATTCCCTGTTGTTCCAAAGTGGATGGGACTGATTACAAATGCTTCTACTCCGAAAGTTATTGTTCTTAAAGAGAGGGAGAGCGACACTTATTTTTGATACAACTTAGCACAAATGGCCAAATAAATGTGTATGTGTCTGATCACTGTAATTAATTTCTCTAAAATATCAGATGGAATTTTCATTCAAGACAAGTTGATTTTAACGTTTCATAACACAGATACATGCACCTTCTCCTCATAAGTTCATAAGTACTTTAAATTTCGTAATTCCATATATAAGCATATTCAAACTTATGAAAATTATGCTCAAGAAGCACAATCACATACTTAGATAAAGGTGAACTCAGATGCAATGATTAGGAAAATAAGTTTTGTTTGTTGCTTTACAGTTGTTTGCTATAGAAAATTAAATAATTAATTGGCAGAAATTTGATAAATGAATTTATGAATTGTGATCCATATTTTTATTTATCCATTTTGAATAAATGAAAATATGGAGCAGCCTTGAGTTGTTCAATTTTCGAATATATCTGCAATCTGGAAAGTCACTAGTTACTTTAGAAAGGTAAATGACAGGGTTGACACACGAGATTATTAATCTCTTTAAGCTTTGACCACACAAGTTTTTTAAATTTTAGCAGTGGAATTAAATAATTTGATTAAAAATTCATCTGAAAACGATAAGGTAACACATGATATCCTGTTTTATAATTTTACTTTGCGAAGCTCCAAACACTAAGAAATTTCGATTGGGTTTTATTTAATCTACGGTGAAATAATTAGAATTGTTTGAGTGATTTTTTTATTTTTGAATATATATGTTGAAATTTGCCCTTTGGTAGTGGACACTACATCCTAACAGCAAGAGTTGTGAAACTCACAAAAAATATTTCGTTTATGAAAAAATCAAGATAATTCTAACTAATACTAATGAACAGATTGTGTTTGTTTCGAGAGTAATTGTATAGTTTATATAGATCCATACATGATTTACTTCTTGTAAATTTATTTTTACATGTATTTAAAAAAGATTTCAAAATGTTTACGTAAAAAATAATAGCTTAATATTACTCAAAGCTTACGTTTTATTACTGATTTAGAAAAGTTTTGAAAAATTTGAATACATCAATTTAACTATTAATTTAAACTACTCATTTTTAGGTAAGACAGAGAATCGGAAGAATTAAGAAATTTTGAAAAAATTATTTGAATCAGATTAAAATTAAAGAACAAAACTAATTACTATAAGAATGCATTCTTAATAAAGTTGTAGATAAAATTAATATGTGGAACAAATTTATTGTTTTAGAGAATAATGCCAACATGACAAATATATCAAAGATATAAAATATATTGTAAAACAGTATGCTTATATTATAAAAATGTGTGTGACAGCTTTCTTATGATATTAAATATTTTTATGATTACTAACATTTTTAGAAACAAATTTATTGCTAAAATAAAAGAATTTCGAAGGCATTCAGAATTACATGCACAAAAAATGTGTAAAAATATTTTTCATGAATGATTAGATATTGAATTTTATATCAGACGAAATTAGATTTTTTTAAAAACAAATTATAAGATCTTGATTTTCTTCAAAGAGATTAAATAACAAATGATATGTATGTCCACAATTGATTCACATTAATACAACAATGATCACAAAAGTATGGTTGCAGAAATTACAAAAAATTTGAATTTCATAGCATGCAGGTATTTTTAAGTTCTCGCAAATAAATATGCACATCTCTGCTAGTATATAACAGAATACCATTTTATGAAATGATATATAATTATACCAATTTTTCAATCTATTTCTAATCAAACAACATGATATTATGTCCTAAGTTACTTTTGTCCTAAACTATGATGCGTAAAATCTTATTTAAATTCCAAAAACAAATTATGAGGCCACTCACGAGTTATATTTCAGGAGAATGTAAAAATAATAAGACAAAAGTTTCATAAAGACGACCGGCTTCAATTCTAAGACTTTCATGATGATTCATTACGATGTTTATTCGATTGATTAAATTATAGTTCGGATCCGTTGAAGGCATTTCACTAACATCTGGCCAATACAAAGAAAATGCTCCCTCCAATGTACAGAATATTTCATGATTTGTTCGAAATGCCCGCCATTTTTCTAAGAAATCTCTTTTCAACTCAAGTAAACTATTTCTTTGGTCTGGATTCAGAAATCTGCTTTCACTGTTTGCTAAATTCAAAATATTTGCCATTTCAGAAATTAAAGATTCTCTGTCATCACCAACTCTTTCTAACTCATTAACAATAACATTTAGTCTTTGAAATATTTGTGATGTATTCATTGTAGAAATTGAGATCAACGAAACTCGACAAGTCCTCAGCACTTAAAGTAATGTGGATGATTATTTAATTCGACCCTATTTGCTGCAATCCAGCAACTATGTTGTAAATTTCAAACAGTATTTGGTGATTTAGTGGATACCTGATTGGTGACTACTTCTCTAAATTATATTGTTGGGAAGTTGAAGCCTATGGAGCTTTTTTTTGAAGATGGACTTTTTTAGCAGGACAGCTCGTTTTGGCTAATAGAGTGTCGTAAATAAATTCCAGACATCCCTTCCTTTCTTTCTCAGCGGAGCATCAGCCAGAGAAGTTTGTGGCTTTCAGCAGAGCAGATTTCCAGCATACCCTTCATTTATATAGAATCTTTCACATAGACTAAATTTGTTATTTTAAGAATCTTCAAATCAGTTTCGAGATAGTCGATCCCACAAGACCCTCAGTTTTCCCCTTTTATGGGCTCCAGTTTGCTTAACATCGAAGATCCTTTTAGTGACTCAACCATCCTGATAAATGTTTTGCTCATTTCAGTCTTTGGATTGAAATAAACTTTATTATGTCTGGCTCTCTGCATAGTTTCAAAGTTTCCGATTTGTTGTTGTTTTCAATGTACCATTACAATCTATACCTCCCAAAATACTTAGCAGTATCTTTCTTTCAAAAACTGCAAGATTTCTTTATCCCTTTCGATCATCGCCTAAGTTTCAGCAGCATTTATGGGTATGGGCCTCTGGACATCCCTATTTAATATAAAGGCATGACCATTTTCATACATTACAGTGTATATCTGACCTTATATAGATGCAATTTGGGTCAAGGCATCCTTGACTATTCCATAAAAAGAATTGATTTGCGTTTATTTATGACTATAACTTTCCTTCTACTTATTTCTGCAGTCTAAAATGCCACCAAACACTAACAACTGTCTCTTAAGCAACAGTCAAGTGACGAAGTCGACACCCTTGTTGTGGTTTAGACAGGCATAGAACTAGTTAACTTACATTTAATTTTCATAACGGTCCAGTCATTCCTGTGCATTATTGTCCATGTGTCAAATATTAATTTTCCCTATTTGCTCGAAATGTAATTTCACCCAACTTGTTTTTGTACCTCAATAAACAAAACAAGATTAGAATGCTGATGATTCATCTGGAACTAATGCCAGATGTGTTATCTGCAGCCTTTTTCTTATTACTGCTCAAGTTAGATCTGAATTCCAACCCCCTTGTTTAAAATACAATTTGATTTAAGCTACCTATTACAATACTTCAGCATGGATGACTCGTCTGCTTTTGACTGACAGAAAAGTCGTCTGCATGCAGCAATGAAGCAAATCTTCATTTCTTAAAACAAACAGATTTATTGACTTGATCATCAGATGTTGGTGTAAATAAAATGGAATAGCAAACAAAAATAATAATTTAGTCTATTTTATACTGGTGTTTTTTATAAATGTCTAGAATGGTAAATTTTAATTTCTTCGTTTTTTTCTGTCATGTTCGAATTGAAAAATCACTGAACATACACAACTTAACTGAGGAAGCAGCTGTATACGAGAGGTATTTGTTTTTCAGAACATACACACCACAACAGCGGTGGTGCACCAGAAACAATAAATAATCAATGTGCAAAGAAATTTTACGCTTAATATTCGATTATGTCTGGTATCAAATGTAAAAAAAAAAGAAGGTTGTATTCCAAACCAAATTCAAGGAGGTCTAGTATATATATATGCTTAAACATTAAACTATTTTCATGTTTTAAAATATTGTAAGAATCAATAATATTTTGTGATGTAAAATACTATGACACTTAGTACCAACCTAAGTCGAGTCTCCATCTGCTCTGAATTTGGTGACTGCAAATTGAAACAAAATTTAATGTTATTAGAATATAGTCTAAAACATGTATACAAATTAATATATCTTTACTCCAAAGAACTTTAATTAAAACATTTTTAACCTTTTAAAGTTTACGATATTAAATTTGAAAAAAAAATTATTTGAGTACAATTACTTCTCTGTTGAGATACACAATGATATTTAATGTAATATAATGATATTTATATGAATCATGGAATAAAATTACAATTTAAACAAAACCAAAATTCAGAAAATACTTTCCTATTACAAAGAGAGTAACAGTTGAAGTAGGTGTAATATATTAGAGCATTGTAATTCCTATGATTTTCTCTTGTTTCCATTGTAATTCTATGAGAAATATTTGAGAGTGCGACCATCATTCGTGTATCTAGATGTTATTAATCAGAAAACTCGTATGCACACACTCCATTAAAACGTTGACGATGCATATTATTGTACATTAATAGATAAACTGTTATAAGTCTCAATAAATATGCATTGCGTACATGATTTTCAAAATTATTTTCCATTGACTGTGGACCATATTGAAGTACCGTATGAGAGGAAATCCAGAAAACTTCAAACATTTTTTCGGGAGACTTAAATTTAGAAAGTCAAAGCCCAACTTTCACGTTTTTATTTGCAATCACTGTGATACGATACAGAACCTATTACTTAGAGTAGCTTTATTTATTTTTGTCATGGTTATCAGAATGACTTTACTTGAGATATATAGCAGCTAAAAAAATATTAATTTCAGGTTGTGTTTTACATAGAATGGGATCAAATTTGGGATCCATATTTAAGGGAGACTACTTTCATCTAAAATAAAAATATTTGTAAGAGTTTTTCAAACCACATAATGAGCAGTTGAACAGCTGAGTCTCTTTTGAAGTCATCTGTATATTCTTTGATTACTGTGCACTGAAAGGAATTTCATTGACAGTGATCCAAATGCTCAAAAGAAGATATTGGTTTTGTTTGCTTGTAGCTTAACTGTAATTTTTTTAACAATAGGCCTTATTAGATCATGTACTATGGCTTAAAGTGGAATCCTAACTATTAAGTACATCGAAGCGCAACAGGAGATTTAAATTCACGAACTGTTGAACCGACTCAAGACGAGAGGAAACCTGAAGAATTCCAAAGCACTAAATCTATCCAAAAAAGAATGCAGAAAGCAAAATACAAATCAAACTCTTGTTAAAAAAATCATTGAACGTAAAGGCTTCATTGCTTAGTATCGAACCTGGTATCTTCTTTTATATGATTGCTCCACCAATCTACTATAAGATCATAGGCACAACTTATATTTTCTTCCTCACAAATCTAATAAAACGAGAAATTACATATAAAAATTTAAAATGGTTTACAAACCACTGCAAATATCAAACCAGCAAAGAATCGCAGGACACGAACTGTAGGACCGAAGTGCTAACTATTCGGTTGTCAGCTCATCCACAGAATCCTAACTTTCTTTAATGTATGTATAACAAGTTTCATGTAATAATTGAGGTTTTTTTTTCATTTAGCAATAAATGTTAATTTTATTTTAAAAACAAACCACTGACAAAAAATTCATTTGACTGCTAATGAATGGAGTCCTAGTTAAAGATTTTGTAAAGGGCATTGTAAACCTTCCACATTTCATTTGATTTGTTTTACTACAAGAATCACCATTCAGTTTGAATTAACGATTACTAAATACCACTATACTATAGTAAATATGATTCTTTAAATTGCAATTTCCTATAGAATTCAGGGTACACATTTCTCACGAAACATTAAGACAAGAAATTAATATACTAATATCTAAAAATATAAATATTCAAAATTTTAAAAATGTATAAAAAATTCAATGGAAAAATAGCAAATAATTTAATAGTATTTTTTGGTTTGGTGATAATAGAATAATTTATAGCTGCACTTAAATGTTTATTTTACTAGGATGTATAATTAGAAGAGGAAACCCGTGGAAAACTAGTAATGCGCACGCCGAAGATGAAAATAGAAATTTCAACTAATTATATCTTCATATCCATAAAAGGTACAACAAAATTCAAATTTAAAATAATGCAAAACTTTCCAATTGAGATCATAAATTTATAAGTAAATTATTTAGAAAAAAAAAACCGCAAGTTTATAAGCAAAAATAACATAATAGTTATAATGACTCAAAAATTTTAATTTAGTGTACATCAAAAAATAAATAAAATATGTGTGGTTTATGTGCAAAAGTTAATAAATTTGAAAAATAGAATGTTATTACATTAAAACAAAAATATTATTAAAGTCAACGTATTGCTTGTAATCAATTTGTCGCAGGAAATATTGCTAAATGATGACTTTGTTATGTATAAGATATAACATTAAATAACGGTTAAGTCCTAAAATAACATACATTAAAAATAACGTATACGAGTAACATCATAATGTTAAAAATGTTGATAAAATTTGAATACGACAAATCGGCTATAAATTTAAAAGGATTTTGAAATTCGAAATATTTGGGAAAAATCTTCAAGAAATTATCGCCAAAAAATGGATTCCAGACATTTTCTTATACAACAATTTTATTAAATTCAATTAAAATTAAAAATGCTCAAGTTTTACAAACTGCTGACAATTAACAATACAATATGAAAAAATATTACAGCAACTTTATTTTCGTTAAAACAATTCAAATTGTGGCTTATCTTGAAGAGAGAACGATATCTTTTTAGGTTCCTAACATTATGAGTTATTCTAATATGTAGTACATAGAAAAAATTTCATACTTATGACTGTAACATAAATTTAAAGAATCATCGTTGGACTCGGATGATATATCACAAAAATATATTTGGCAGTTTTTAAATCAGAATGGAGAATCCCTTGCAACATGATTTTCAGAAAATAAGATTGAAACGATTGAGAAGAAGATGCTCATACACCCTCTGCGTGTCCTCAAACAATTGATTCATTCGTCTTATCAATCCGCGGAGAGAATCAAGTGGACCTGTTTCATTTACTGCAAATAACTTCTGAGAAAAGCGTTCATGCAGTATCCTAAATTCGGAATGTTTGTTGCGACATGCCCCAGGTGTTTCATAAAACTGTTTTTTTGAGTTCTTCCAATCTCTGTCTTTGGAAGGGAGACTCATGTGTGCTAAAATAATACGCTCTATAAGAAATTGATGATAAATTTGCTAACACAAAAATTCAATCATAAATTATCACTCTATTTAATCAGATTCTCAAACTCGGACATTTCCTTAAAACCATCTAAATCAATCACACAAAACCAAGTGAACAAATTTTCGAAGATATCAACAATATTATGATTATTGATTTAAGTTCATATGACACGCTTTCAGTGTGACATGCTTTCTTTATTTCTTTCACCAACAAGGAAAACACTTAATGTAACTAAACGATTATCAATTTCAAACTTCCTTCAAGTGACGAGATGGACATTTGAGTTGGTATTCTACTCTCTACGGCACTCTATAGCAGAAGAGATATATTGGCTAAAATAATATTTTACTCTGCATGAACACACTGAATTGGTCACTGACTCAGTCAGGTATTAATATCCCTACTTATTGCTGAAGATACTGATGTCTTTCCTCACCAAGTTATGGTGATATCAGCTTTCACAAATGTGCTTTGATCAATGCACCAATGATTGCTGGCTTGGGCTGTTGTGATAAGATTTGGATGTCTGTAACCTGCCTATAAAGAAAATACAGTTAAAACTTTTCAAATTATGGTCATATGTGAAATTGACATCTAATTTGGCTAAGTCTTATTCACGGACTGACGCAACAGCGCAGAGAAATTGTACACAGCAAAGAGTTAATATACACTAACCCATCTGTCGATACTCTGTGACAAAATCAGGTATTGAAGTCATTAATTACTGGCAAGAAAAAAAATGTTGTAAGTGATCAATTTATGTTGCGAAGGATGTGATAGAGAACGAGGAAGCTGATTCGTTCAGCATTTGTGTGTTTATATTTTAAAAATTGTATGAATATTGTTATAAACTTAAGACAAAAATTTCGGTTCGAAAGGATTTGGAAAATGGGCAAAACTCATGGGTGAAATTATTAAATGCCAAGATATAAATCATCCGAATTTATAAAATCTTAAATTTATCAAAAAAAAAACGATAACAAAACCTATATACATTTAGTTTTTTTTTTTATCTTTAGACTAACGTTTTTGAGAAGTAAAATGCTGGTGATACAAAAATAAATTTTGAATAAAACCATATTGCTTAAGACATAGTATTATTTTTTCGAGTCAAATACTTCTATAAAGTTATATTTTTATACAATCTAAAAATGTATAAAAAGGTAGGATAAAAGCGTAGGGTAGAGGCAAGGCAAATGACGACACCTTTAATTTAAATTAATTCAATTAATTGATGAGAACAAATTTTAATCTATACATAAATTTAATATAATTTTTAAAACAAACGTAACTCTAAAATTGGAGGACACCGTCACAAACACACCTCCAGTGTGCTGTCTCTCTGAGAATTTCTCTAATAATAATAAAAGTAAACAAATCATAATCGGGAGGGGAAGAGGAGGGCGGCAGATGTTGGCGCGCATGCGCTTATCTGATCTTTGACATGACTCGTTACAAGATGATAAAAATAATTAAGTCTTAAAAATTTAAAAATATATATTTTCAAAGAGTTGTAAAAATATATTATTAGTGAATTTATGAGTATTTTGAAGCATTGCCACTTCGTTTCAGGGAAATATCAGGAATTGTTACCGATTTGAAGAATGTCAAGACAGTTTAATAGCATTAATGTCATAAACTCAATAATGATTACACTTGTTAAAAAATGCATTTTGCTTAAACTGAATTATGGAATATGAGAATCGGGTTCAACTGCATTCATTTTTATAATAATATTTTCCTATCTGTTAATACACATTAATGAAAAAAAAAATGATGTTCACTGCTTTCCCTCTCAGTTAAAGCAGAAATAACTGATGAGTCTATGAACTTTTTTATGTGAATCCAATGTGAATAAAAAATACAACTTGCCATCGTTATTAAGGATTGTTGAAAGGAAACATGTCATGTGTTTTTTTAAAATGGGACCTGCATTTCTGAAATGAAATTCATAATGCCTGCTTATTACAGTTATAAAATAACGTGTTAATTCGACTCATTGTTGTATAAATCAAATTGATCCTATATGACTACTGGGAAACTCAGGAAAAAAATTCATGTAGACTGTTGTGTGGTTTTACTTTCAGCTTTCTATAAAAAATCTTTTATTTGCCAGCCCAAAAATTAGCCTTCAGATGTTGGGAATTCTGCAATGATATAAGACTGAATACAAATTCAAGATAGTTCAATTTATAAAAGATTGATTCTATAATCTATTGTTTCTATATATTAAATGACACTCTCCAACGTATTATTGAAACATAAGGGATTCATTACAAAAAACTAATAAAATCCTTTCAGCTTAAAACGATATTATCATCGGATTCAGCCGCTTCTCGATTTATAATTGGTGATTTGTTTCCAGCAGTCCGCTTAACTTAAATCAAGTATAGTTTCAAATTACATAAGAAAGACGAGGCTGCCACTCATGCTGGTACATTCTTTTCCTCTGCTTACCACATTAATGTTGAAATTTTTCACCTAAAGTAGATTTTAACTTCTCATTTTGATGGTTGTTAGAGGGGTCCAATATTGATTTCATTACTTTAGTATGACGTGGTTTACTTTAACTTAAATGTATTACTGTATTTAATATACAGATTGCCGCCCAACCTGTCTAGTGGTTAGCGTACATGACTACAGATGGGTGGGACCTGGGTTCGAATCCTGGCTCGGGCATGGATGTACTTTCTCTCTCTCTCCCTTTCTTGTCTTTGTCCTTTCTTTGTGTGTGAATAGTTGTCTACCCTATAAACGGGTACCTATGGCATGTGTGTACTGAGGAAGTTGGACTCCACACCAAATATGGTTCAGTTGGAAAAGTGGAGCAGCGCACCCTATATTGCCAGCCAGGCTGGCACACGACAACAACAATATACAGATTTAGGTTAATATACACCTTGGTTTAGTTCTAGTGGTTTATTTCCGAAAACCAATGAAGGTAAATACAACCAAATCAATGACAATTTCATACCTCGGTCATGCAAAGTAGTGAATTTCGTTGAAACAGTATTGTTCTTCCCGTGTCACGCCTCAATCTTCGGGTATAGATTTGCTTTTAGAATGGTGTTAAAGTGCGCTTTTTTTAATGAGTTCACATTGAATTTTGTCAACTTCTGACAGCTGTAACCCCTGAAAATTATCAGTACACTGTATATCTGGCTTCGTCGTTCAATTCGTTGTTAAATGACTAAGCTGATATATGTATTGACAAAATTCTCGTAAATGATCCAATGCACCTACATTGAGTCATTTGAGATTTAAGACAGTCATTTAAATTCCCAATTAGAATTGGTGGAATAATCTATCAAACAATTATTTTCCATTTCATGGCTTGTACAAATATTTTGCGATTTTTTCGAAACAGTGCTTTGTCAAGCTTATATTTATTACTTAAAGATTTTTTATTAAGTGGAAAATGTATGTTGCTAAACAAATTCTTCTGTAAGAAAATGTTTTGTTTATATGTTTTTTTTAAGGAATGTTATTAAAGCATGCTATTTTTATGCTACTATCAATTTACATCTACAAAGAACACATGTTTCACTTACAAAGTGGACGTTTCAGTAACTTCTAGAAATAAGAGAGAGCCGTATTTAAAAAAAAGTCAAATTGTCTAATTTAGAAACAAAACACTTTACTTTAAAGGAATATAAGCAGAATTAAACAAGTCGAGGGCCCAATGTTTTCTAAGTCAAATAATATGTCCTAAACGTCATGAACTGGGAGTCTTCTGATTTTTCTTGCCTCTAAACTACAAAGACTCTATCACCTTTAAATATTTCAGATTATAAAATTTTTTTTCGTGATTATAATCAGTTAGCAGTAGCTTTAAATTGACCTCTTTACGTACCTACTAAATAGTTTAAATAAAATATTTGGTAATGTGGAAAGAAATAATTTTATTTCCTCAGCAGTTAAGCATAAATGACACATTCTTAAACGTATAAAATAACCTACGAATCTTCTTTTGAAGCAGAATTTAGTCATAGCATACATTAACACGTAAGTTATTTATTGAATTTGTTTTGAAACTTAAAGCAAAATTCCTCTTTTAAAAATTACAATATTGTTTTATAAATCCTCAATTATATTAATCAATTTTTTTAATTATTAGAATGTAACCACTTTGAAAAGCGAATCTAAAAAGATCACACAAACATTCATTATTTCAATATTTCAGTGCGTAAGACAGCTTACACTAAGAAAGCAGACTAAATTTTAAGTCCACTAAACTCACTTCTTAAAAATTTTGTTTCATAATTATAAATCGTATTCAACAGATATCGTCAACACTTGAGCTGGGGCAGCTGTCACCTTCGGACATCACATCATATGGACAATGGTCATTATTTTATAGCACAAATTTTGTTTCATCAAGGCAATCTTTAGCTGAATCAGGTATCGAATTGATTAACTTCCAATACCCCTAAAAATAATGGCGTGGTCAAGTACCTGAGTTACCATGAGGGTCAGGATTAAAATTTCTTCTTTTCACCTGAAAAGCTTTTGATTTACAGTGTTTCTGATCACATTCTAACATACAATTGTTCTTAGAAGAGACACTGAAGCACACGTTTTTGGCTGTTGCCGTTTTTCGTTGTTTAAAAATACAAAAGTTCACAGACTTGGTATCTGGATATTGATCCATGATAATATCCAGATACCAAATACAAGAAACTTTTTATATCGGGAATACAAGAAATTTTTTATATCGGGATTTTGGTTTATTTTATAAATGCTCATTTCATTTAATGATTAAATTTAATGTCCTTTTTTAGTATGTTTATATCTCATTTCAAAAATCATTAAACAGAGAATCACTTTATAGTTGAAATTTAATTAGAATAGTAGGAATATGAGTTCACCTCAGAGAGAGAAAACCAATCAACGGATGCATTAAAAAAATGAATATTTAAGACCATTCTATGAAGCAGAAACAAATGCTTTAAATTTTGGTAAATTAGATCAAAATTTAGCATATTACAAAATATTCTTATATTTGTGGATAATTGGTAAATACTTATGGAATAATGGAACCTTTAATGATTGAAATAAAATTCTCATCAATCTCTTTATTAAATTTTCGAGTACATTAAAAAAAAAAATTGAGAACAATTTATTCTTACAGTACACTTAATTTTGAGCAGAGAAACACAATGCCATATGATATGATTTGGTTTGATTTGATTTAATATAATGTATTATCATAAGTCATGTAACATAAAATGATACAATTTAAATGGCGCTTGTGAGAAAAGGCTTTGATACTGCAAATCATATTTGACTAACAGTTAAATTAAATTGCAATGTATTATAACCCATAAGACATATGAAATGGGATTTTCACAAAAATGAGAAACTTATTCTCATGTTATTAGATGGTAAATCAGGAAAACTTGAAAGCACACACCCCCAACAGGAAATGTATAACTTAAATATGCGTCCCCGCATATTGAACAGTGAAATGAATTAGAGCTTCTGTCAACCTATTTAGGAGTATATAATTTATTGATGGATATTTCATAGAAAGTGGGCCCATATGTGTTGAAATGGAAAAGAGTGTAAAATAACCTAAGGAAGCACAATACCGACAGAAATACATACAAAATGCAAAACCATATAAAATAGAACTTTCTTTGTTCAGTATTCACTGAAATTCCACTCGGGAACTAAACATCGATGATCAGATTCCTATGATTACGGCTGGAGGCCTCGAAATAAGATGTAATCATCATAGTGACACCGCAGACTACACAGACAGTAGACCAATTGGTCGACAGCCGATGCGAGAAATTTTTAAGTTAACACCATAATTTGCCTTTCATTGCTTTTCATGCATAAGGCTGAATTGAAATATTCATTCTCCACTGTTCGAGAATGCCATCGACCAAACCCAGAAACTTACGCTCCGAAAAATTCCCTCCTACTTCATACGGTTTACTAGGCCACGGTGAGAGTTATATTTTTTAAATCAAATACAATTTTTGATATGTAGAAATGAGAAACCTAACATCCACGGAAGCATTGAATACTGCAAGGAATTGATCACAAAACCTACCATTCCAGAGATCGTGTTATTAAATGATTGTGATCTTTTGAAAAAAAGAATTTTTTAAATGAAATAATAAGCTTATCAGCTGAAAAAATTTTTTTAGGCATCGAAATGTTGCCTACCGAGAGGAATTATTCAATATTAAAGAAATATTGGAATAATTCCATAATTTTTTTTTAAAGTGACTGAATTTCACAATAAAGAGTGGAAACCTATAGCATTACGAAACACCATTTCTTAACAGTAAAAAGTGTAAGAAGCAATATATCAACCCCACTTTTCAAAAAAATCATTGATTGCAAAAGAATTATTGCCAGGAAAATCGCGCTCGAACTTGATATCTTCCTCACTAATATACTTTGCACAACTTCTGAGCCTCAGTTACTTCATTGGTACCACAATCATTTTTTGCACAAAATGTCTAATTCAATCGGAAATTATATTTTAATAAGAATTCCAAACATTCAAGTCTAGTTGAACCGAAGGACAGAGCGCTGTTGGGCATCACATGACCGGAAACCAAGTTTGTTTGTAATATTTAAAGCATATTTTATGTAATAATTGATAATTATTTTTCCCAATATTTGAAAAATGGTTTTGTGCTTTTTGTTTTCAAAATAAGCCACGATCGGAAATTCATTGAAATGGAGAACATAGGAATAGCTGTTTAAGGATTTTGTGAACGGTATTCTTAAACCTTTAAATTTTGATTTAATTTAATTTCTTTTCTATTCATCTCTATATATTCTCTAAAAAACATTAAAACCACTGAACTTAAGATGCTAAAATCTTAATATACAAACAAAAGTTTACAAATTTAATAACTTAATAGAAAAATAGCAAGCAATTTGTGAGCATTTGTTGGTTTGTAGCTGCACATGAAAGTATTTAATCAGGTTGGTTAATTGAGTTTTATGGCGCAAGTATTTAATTATGATCTGCAATTGAATGCGCATACATACATATTAAAAAACATCCACGACCAAGATTAAAATAGAAAGTTCATTCGACTGTTTAAATCTCAGAATCTTTAAAATTTAATATAAAATGCTAACTTAAAATAACATAAGTTTCAGAGCGAGATACCGAGTTTATAAGCAAATTATAGGAAAAAATAGGGCAAGTTTATAAAGATAACAATAAGATTTAATAGATGCTCAATAAAAAATATCTGTCATATATTAAAGATTAAATAACAGAAGCAAAACTTATAATTTAATACATTTCTAAAGTTGAACGTTATTGACTAAATATAAAACATTCTGAAAGCCCCCCTCTATTGTTTAACACGTAATTATAATTTGTCATATGAAATATTTCTTTAAATTGGTTTAAATAAGTGTTGTACAAGTTTTAAAACACTTTATTATAATTGTCAAATCTTAAAAATAATATAAATTTAAAGTAATTTCGTATTAAAATGTGACTTAAAAATTGCATTAAACTAATTTTGTTGAATTGTAATAAATGTAAGTGGATTGTAATTTTTTTAAGTCTTTTGAAGCTTTAAGACATACATTTCAATAAATTCTCGTCAGAAAATGGTTAATGGATTTTAAAATGTGCAGAATTTTCTAAAACAATATTTGTTTAAATTTAACTATAGTTGAAAACTGCTTAAGTTATACAAAATTTTTCACAACTAAAAAGAATGTGAGAAATTAATACAGCAACTATTATTTTCATGATGCATTTCCAACTTTTTTGTCATATTAATGTAAATCTAACAATAGTCACCCATGCTTATTTCATTGAGTTATTGCAAAATGTAGTAGTTAGAAATAGACTTTATTCGTATAAAATATGACACAGTAATATAAATTTAGAGAATGACTGGGAGATAATGTCAATAAAATGCTTTCTTTAGTCTTCATTGAAACAAGATAAAAGAACCGTTTGTTTTCAGAAAACACGAATAGCATTTTGATATAGATAATTTTCATACATTGCCTGCATGATACTGTCATCAATCAATTTATTTATTCGATTTTTCAAATCTTCGTGTGAATCGAATGGAAGCATTGTACATATATCTGATATTTTCTGACAAAAGAGTCTATTCAGCCTCATACATTCCTCACTTTTCATGTTACATGCGTGCAGTATTTCAAAAACATTTTTCAGCATTTTTTCCAAAAGTTGTGATTCCGAGGGTGGTTTTGCTCTTCTTTGTTTACCCATCTTTGCTTTTGTAATACGCTCGCGATAAAATTATGCTAAGTTAGATATTAAAAACGTTCTATCATAAACCAATACTTCTAGCTGTTGCATAAGAATATCAATTCGTACCACGTATCATTAAAATGTACTGAATCCATTACAGAAAATCAAGCTAACAAATCACAAACATGAAAACAAAATTATTTGTTTGGATTGCGACACTCGTTCAATCTCACTAGTATTGCAACAGGGAAACTACTTAACACAATTTACCTTTTATTAACTTCGAATTACTTTTGAATGACGTGGAGAAGATTTGAGTTTGAAATCCACTATCGACTTCCCACCATACCAGAAGAAATATATCGGAGACAATCTTCTATTCTGCATAAGCAACCCTAAACTGGTCTTTGGTCGATTCAGGTATTAATATCGTTACTTTTTGAATAAGATAATAAAGACCAAGAGTTAACGATATCATCTAACACCAGTGTAATGATTATTAACTTGGGCTGTTGGGATGCGTTTTTGGATGGCTGAATTTGCCTAAAGAGAAGCCACATAATGCAGCTAAGCACTTCTTAGTTGTATTAAATTGCTTTTCAATGATCTTCTTCTGACAAGTTGATTTGTCTGATGTGTCATCAGTATAATAAATGTATACAAATTCGGAACCTCCTTACATTTACATTCAAAGAGTAGTTTCCGAGTTAACTCAGCTGCTATTGAACAAATTTGTTTTTGTGTTTCTGTACTTCTGTTTGTTAAGTTAGGCAATCTTCCAGTTTTCTCCATTTCAACACTTGAGTATCGCCCATTTTCTGTGAAATATCCATCTGTAAAGTCAGTGAATGCTTGAATAAGTTTACAGCAGATCCATTACACTGTTCAATAAGCGGGGAGAAACATTTGAATTCTGAATTTCCTGTTGGGGTGTGTGCCTTAGAGTTTTCCAGGTGTACCATCTACTAACATGAGAGCATGTTCCTCATTTTTATGAAAAAAACATTCCATATCTCCTAGTGTGGTTGTAGTATTTAACAATCTCCTTCAACTATGCGTCAAACGTGATTTGCAATATGAAAATATTTTCTTACAAGCGTCATTTACATTGCATCAAGTTATGTCACATGATTTATGATAATACATTATATTAAATCAAATAATGTGGCATTGAATTGCTCTACTCAAAATTAAATGTACAGTAAAAATACATTGTTTTCAAATTTTATTTTAAGAAATGTAATCGAAAACTTTACAAATTAAATAAGGAGATTAAAAAAAAACTCTTTGTTCAATCATTAAATTTTTCATGTTATAAATACCATAAATGGGTACTAATTATACAGAAATGATGCAAAAATAGTTTTTATACTGCATTTTGACTTAATTTGCAGTCACCAAATTTAAAGCATTTGTTTCAGTTTCAGAGAATGGTCTTAAATATTTATTTTTCTTAATGCACCCATTGCTTTGCTTTCTCGGATGAAAATGCCTTCCAATAAACTGGTTTGTGATGTGAATAATGCTACTTATACCTGTGGCTTGGTTCACAGGCACCATCTGGGTAAGGTTTGGGGTAAAGTGTTAGTCACTCAAAAAAATATATATCCATTTCATTTCAAACAATAAAAGATTTTTCTTCATAAACTATTGTTTCTATCAGTGTAAATGACGTTTTCCAACTCATCCTACATCAGATTAAAACATTTTACGGATTGTGGAAAATGAAGCAAACAAAACCTTTCCATATTTCAACATAATCAATGGCTTTGGTATATATTATCAAGTGATTTATAACTATCTCTTTTACCAGGGAATCCACTTAACATTATTAAAAACATGTAAATTTTGAAATACTTACAAGTGAAGAAACTTACACTTGAGGGAGCACTCTTCATTTTTTTCAAGCAAAGTTAATAAACTAGAAATTGTACTTAAAATGGATACAATAATTATCACAAACATTCAAACCAAAGGTGGTTATGGAGGCCATGATCTGGAGGCCAGAGCTCTTACTATTCAAATGACAGCTTAGCCTTACAGGTACTGGAACCCAACTTTTTATGTACCGCATGTTTTATGTAATAATGGATATTAATTTCTCTGATTTTGAAATTGTTTTTACTTTTGGCAATACAAATGCTTTTTGATTTGAAAATAAGCCTTCGATAAACTTTCATTGGAATGTTGATGAAAGGAGTCGCGATTCATTGATTTTCCAAACAGAGTTCTTAATCAGTCCACATTTTTCTTTTCATCTTTACTATACTATTTCTTTTAAATAAATTTTCTAAATAGCATATAAATATGGTAAGTTTTTTAAATCGCAGTTCCCTACAGAAGAAACTATGTTCACATTTCTCACTATATAACCAAGAATGTTAAGACCTAAGGACATAATAATAGATATTAGTGTTATTAAGTAACAATATGTATTATATTAAGTCATAATCTGAATAAGAAATTTAATGCCAAGTGAAAACTTGAGAGTACTTATATTTTTATCTCGGTTAGATTAATTTGTAGCTTCACATGAATGTATTTGACTAGGATCCACAATTAAAAATGGACTAGTTCAAAACTAAAACGTATATAGAATGTTTATATTATTTATATCATAATATCCGTAAAATTCATTATGAATTTAAAATAAGAAAACTTATAGATGAATGAATTAATCCCTTAAAAATGTTTATTTAGTGAATATTAAATAAATAACAAAAGCTTGGTTTATATATTCAGATTATATATTTAAAAAGTTGAATTTCATTCCTTAAAAAAGATTTTGAAAGTCACCATATTGTTGAACATGTATTATTTGTCATATCAAATTTTTCTAAGACATTTTTTTTTATGTATGAAATATTCGATAATATTTGATTCTATAAAATAACAAAATTTAAAGTAACAACATATTTAAATAACAACAATTGAAGAAAATATTAAAGTCAATAAAATTATTTATTTGGAATTTAAAAGTTATTTGAAACATAAGCTCAACAGTTTCAATAAATTATCGTCAGAAAATGGTTAAAAGGTTGAAAATGTGCTGAAATTTTTTTGTACAACTTTTAATGTTCAATAACATTTAAAAGCTGCTTAAGATATGCAAAACTAGGTACATTTTACAAGAATATCACAAACTATTGCAACAACTTATATTTACATGGCAATATTCCAACATGCCTCTCGTTCTAATGAAAAGATAACAATATTCCCCCAGGTTATTCAGAAATCAGTACACAGAAAAACTCCATACTTTTAAAATTTGACTGGGATCTTGTAAAGTATATTTCGCAGTTGCTATCAAAACAGGAGCATTTGTAATTTAGTTTTCAGAAAATTTGAAGGACATTTGTATGAAGATGTTTTTCATACATTTTTTGCGTGTTAATATCATCAATCAATTTATTCATTCGATTTATCAATCCGTTTTGTGAATGAATTGAAGCCATTGCACTTACTGTTGACAACTTCAAAGCAAAAAGTTGATACAATCTTCTAAAGTCCTCTTCTCGCATGTAAAATCCACCCTGTATTCCATAAAATTCTATTAGAAGATCTTTATAATTGTCTCGTTTATAGGATGGTAGATATTTACGTATATTATACAGTTCATAAAAAATCCAAGATAATTTGTTTAATAAAAAAGTTCTACCATTAACTATAATTTCGATTTGTTGAACAATTTTCTCCAACTCGCACCACGTTTTCTTGAAAAATTCTGTATCCATCACGGAAAATCAAGCCAGCAAATTTTCAAAATTTCCAACATTTTTATTTTTGATTTGGGTTGATGTCACACGCTTTTATCCCACTAATTTTGCCAACATGAACATCACTTAATACAACTAACTTCTTATTAATTTGAACTGCTTTCGAATGACTAAGTGGACACATGACTTGGTGCAGTACTTTTCACGTCCCGCAATATCAACCGCAACATCATTGGGGCAAAAATTCATTTAATCTGCGTAGTCAACATGATCTGTTCTCTGGCTGAGTCAGATATATATGAACTTCTTTCCTCACTGAGTTTTGGTAGTATCAACTTTCACCAATGTATTGATTATTGGTTTGTGCCGATGCTATACGTATAGCTGTATCTGCCAATTGGGAAGCTGATCATTGTAGCTTTTAGTTTCTCAATTTCAAATTATGGTCATATGAAGAAATCGACACCGAAATGGACTAACTTATATTCACGGGTCGCTGAGGAGAGACGGACATAACGGAGCTCTTCATCTGCACGAAGCTATCAGTCGGTGTTCTGTGACTGAATTATGTACTGAAACTATTAACTACTTGGTTGAAAAAATTCATATTATAAAATTTTTATGTATGTTACATTTTTATAAGTGCATTTATAAAATTAGAGAATATACTGAATTTTGGAAATTGTATTCATATTTTGAGGTTCAAAAATATTATTAGGAAATTCATAATTAAAGTTAAACAAAATTTTCATATTGAGACGATTTGAAAAATCAATCGTTTCTAAGTGAATTATTTCCAATAAAGTCAGTCGATGCTTAAATATAACTTAATTTATAATCTTTAACCATATATTTTTAAAAGAATAAAAGAAAATCTAGGTTTATATGTTTAGAATAACACAATTAAGTAGTGAAATATTATTGGAATAAAATATAAAAAAATTTTGAAAGCCACCATATTGCTTAACACATGGATTTTTTGCATGACTTATTAGTAAATAAGTTTGTCATACATAAGCTGACTAAAACAATTAAAATACTTAAAAATGTAGATATAATATGAATCTTCAAAAAAAAGTATATTTACTAGTAGTAATGTACTAGTAATAAAATATGTGTATTGAAAGGTATTTTGAAATATTAAAATTTAGATTTCACGGAACTATCAGAAAATGATAATATACAAATTTTCATATAAAATACTTTTAAATTAAAAGCTAATTACACTGCTTATAATTAACAAATTATGAGGATCTGATAAAGCTGCAAATATTTTCATTACACTATTCCAGTCCTTGCAACACATTAGTGAAATATTCTGCTTCGCCTCTTTGTTTGGGCAGGAAGAAAGAGCAGTTATCGTCATCTTTTTTTTTTTTTTTTTTTTTTTTTTTTTGAAAATTTATCTTTCCTTTAAAAAAAAAAAAAAAACAAACAAAGTTATTCACGTTAAATCAAATTAGTTATAAACTGAAATGTTGTTGCTGTTGTCTTGTCTAGCAAAATAATGTATTATGATCAAATTGATTCAAAAGTTCCAAGACGACTCTGTCTACATCAATAACTTCCGTGGAATAGAGGAATTGATGCGTGGGATCGAGATGGATCCTAAGATAAGGGCGCGAGAGATCTCGGTGTCTGCGCTGTGAGGACAGCTCCTGTAGGTTCGATGTCCATCAAGAGATAATTTTATTCCCTTGAAGTGCTTGGTCTTCAATCTGGCTATGGTCGTGAAGACAGCATGATCGCAGTTTAGGTCAGGGGTGGAGTGCTTCCTAGAAGAAGCATGAAATAGTTTGCGGCTGGCAATTGTCTCAGCATCGGTGTGGGTAAAGATGTTGAAAAGCTGAGGGTTATCTTGGGCATTCTTGGCAAGGATGTCAGCTTTCTCATTGCCATCAATATCGACACGTGCTGGTATCCACTGAAAAATTTAGGTCCTTTGCGTCGTGGTTGCTTAAGAGCAGGATGATATCTTGGGTGATTTGGAAGTTACCTCTTAAAATGGCTTGGAGGACAGAGTAACTAAAGTGTTAATTTGAACTTTTATGTGGTTGCGTGTATCTGGAGGAGCCTTTGTCCAGTAGAAATTCAGCTGCTGGACTGAGAATGCTGTGAATTGCTGGGAAATTAAGGAAAAATATCGACCCAGATTTTGAAATTCTTTGATTTAACTTGCTCCTGGTTTACTATAAAAATCTTTTACCACAGGCTAAGCAGACTTTGTCGTTATGATACTTCTGCAAAGCTTTAATAACCCAGAAAATATATCTATGGTATTTCATTCAATAAAAGATTTTTTTCGAAAGTTTTCTATGTGTACACCCAAAATCTTATCAAAACATATTGGATGAAAAATTAAGCTAAAAAAATATTTTCAGCATTCAACGATGTTATTAGTTTCAGAAGCAGTACGATTCATAACTAATTATAATTATAATAATTATAACTATATATTATATATAATATTATACATAATTATAATGATTCATAAGATGTCAACATTTTGATTATTCAATTGTCATTCTGTTGTCCCATCATTCAATACGTTGTTATACGACTAAGTAAATAAATGATTGATAATATTCTCTTAAGAAATCCAGAGCACTTTCATTGAGATTTTGGAATTTAGTGAAAATCATCATTTAAGTTCCATAGAACTGGCGGTATTGGATATCAAGCCAACTATTTTCCGTTTTACTGCCTAAAATATGCGCTCTTTAAATTTGTTTCTTGATAGAAACAGTATTTTGCAAAAACATAAAAATATATAAATGATAAATTTAAAATAGTAAAAGATAGAGCAAAATGCATCCTCTTGTAAAAAAAATTTAATGCTTTTTATCTATTATTAAAAATATGCTATAATATTATACTACAGCAAATTCACAACTATAAACACGATATATCGTGTAGAGTATCGTGTTTCAGTAATTTCAAACAAAAAGAAAGCCACTTTTTAAAATAATTCTAATATGGTATTCTACCAAGAAAACACATTTCATGTTATGAAAAAATGATTTAAAATGCCATTTAATTATAACTATGCTTTTAAACTAATGCTTTAATTGTTGTTGTAATTTTCTGTTATTTTATCGTTTCATTTTATCATTCTATCTTCCATGGGCTACTGAAGTAGAAATTTCTTTTAAGTAGAAAACATTCGTCAAAAATTATTTCTAGATAAAAAACGACTCAAAAATATTTTCAAATAACTTAACAATCAATTTGGTTTTGTTCAAAAAGTTGTTCACAAGGTTCTGATCAACCAAAATTAGTCGAATTGTACTATACTTGAAAAAAAAATTCCCATAAAGTGATTAAATATATTATAGTTATAAAGTAACTAACTTTTATAACACTGTAACTAATATGCTTGATAATTTTAAAACAAGTAATTAAATATTGAATTTGAAACTTTCCTACCATTCCAGTGCATTTCCGATTGGTGGCATACTCAGAAAGACGGAAATAAGTTTGCTTCGGAAGAAAAAAATCAAAACTTTTCATTGATTGAACAGTAAATATCACTGAAAGCCATAGTGGTCTGGCTGGGAAAGGGATTATTCTTGCTATGGGAAAGTAGTGAGTTCGATATCAGAATTAGCTGAATACCCGTTGTGTTTAATAAGCAACTGGTGTATGTTTAATGGGTCGTAAGAGGCCAATGAGCAAACATATGAAGTTACAAAATTAAGGCTCACAATTTTAACATATAAATAGCTTTTTGAGCTTTTTTATTACTAATTTAGTAATTATTTTTTTATTTGTAAAATTGTTTTTTTTATGCTATTTCTGATTCATAATTAAGTTCATACCATGCACTACTTTTGCTCATTTCAGCTAAAAGAATTAGTAATTCATATAATTCTAGAGATTTTTCTTATTTTATGTTTTCCTGCGTTACGTAGAGAATGATTTATAAAGAAACTTATCAGGATTTAGCTCACTAAAGTATCAGCTATTTTATTTCGTAATTTTGATTACAAAATTTGTCTATTTATCGTTGACTTGAACTCATTGTGTTACTTTTTGGAAACTTTAAAATATTTTCTCTTTTATAAAGAGTTTTGAAAAAAAAAGCATTGAAACAATGTCATAATTGAGTCTTTTAAAATTTTCATTATGTCATCTATCAAAGAATTTATTGGAACACTGTTGAGAGGTACTTGGATTTTAACATTTACTAAAGGGGATTTTCAATCTGTAATTCAATCGCTTTGGTTTTAACCGATCAGTAACGAGACCTTATTTCATGGATAAAACATTTTGAAATGTCTTATAATCAGAATTCTTAATGTCATTTTAGATTTTTTTCTTTAATTTTCACTTCATTGTAGGCATATATGAATTCAAACTTACAACATGTAACTTCTGACTAACTTAGAATTAAAACTACATTTTATTTTGAGAAATTTTTATTCCAGCAATTGTAGTAGGTTTAAATGCAATTAAAGCCGTCATGAATTACCAGTAAAGTTTTTATTTTTGTGTTTTAACTTTTTAATGTTGAGCTTGGGTTTTGTCTAAACAATATAAATTCTCTTTAAATCTTAATTTTTGGACCTTGCGCCACAAAACCCAACCAAACAAACAAATACCAGTAAAGTTGTTTATATCATGATGAAATAATTTAAGTGATGTAGCATTTCACACTCTGGAGTTCTTCTCGCTTCAAGAAAGTGAGAGTTATTTTTCAATTTTTAAAAAATTATCATTTGTGTGTAAGAGTTATGAATAGAGAAAAATATTTAATCGAGTGCCCTTTTTTCCAACATTCTCAGCACTCAATTATTTTTAGGAATTATCTATATTTTTAATCCTGATTTTCAAAAAAATTTAAGTTTTATTGTCTTTAGCGAGTAAGTTTGATTTTTTACAATAGATCTCCACCAGAATTACATTGAAAAGAGCACCCGATCTTAATTATTTTATTACGCTACTGATTCAGTTATTAAACATTGAAACTTGACAATATGATTGTAGATTCCTGACTGTTTACCATATTTGATTTGCTTTTAGCTCATCGAATACACATTTAGCTCTGCGCTATGAAACGCTGTTAATTATACTTTTCGTGTGCTAAAATTCACACATTTTCAAATTTACATCAAAACTTCAATCAGAAGTGATTTTGTTTAATTCATCGGGTTTTTGTTTATTTAGATATGTTGTATAGAAACAAAGATCCAATGCAAGATATTTTTTAGAAAGAGCATTTTCAAATGATAGATTCTCGTAAATCTGGTTGCACTTTTTTCAAAAGAAAATCCAACTTGAGTAACTATACATTAAGTTAAAATATTAACTATAAATTCATCAGACAGAATGTAAAATGATTTAAATCAAATACAGATAAATAGTTTCCTTTAGCTATAAGAGCATTAATATAATAATTTTCGAAATTATTTACCAGTAAATTAGGCACCCATTTTCTGTTAGAAATTACGGTACATAAAAGCTTAGGGTATATATACTTTGAAACCTTGTATCCTAATTTAAATTACATGACTTATTGTGTAATAGATTAAAAAAAGACTTCTATTTATTTATAAATATTTAATTTATTCTATTACTTCATTCATAAACCAAATATTTATAATTTTAGTGTTATAAATATTTAAATTATTAATTCTAAAATTATACATAAGCGTTTTGAGAGAAGTTCCTAGTTTGGTTGATTTGAAATTTAACGAACGATGTTGCCACATGAGAGTTTAACTAAGATATATAGTTTTAAGAGTACAATTAAGCACTAAAAATGTACGATTAAAATTTGAGTCTAACCATCAAGCTGTTGAACTAAAGATTACAATGCTAACATTCAACTGCCAGCTAGCCTTGACAACATTTACATTATAAATTAAAATTTTATACACTTGATTATTTTTTTATTAAATATTTTTGAAAAATTAAAGAAGTTTACAATGTTTACATTTTACGGTTAATAAAAATTGTTTAAAATACGAACTAAAGCTAAAAAACAATAATTTTCTGTAGATTTATGTAATAAACTGAAAACTTAGACAAAAGAAACACAACTACTAAATTATGATGTTCGCTTGAATACCTATAACTTATGGTAAAAGATAAATAACAGAATATATGTTTACAATCTTGGATTTATATGTATACCTTCGAGCAATTAAATATTGCTCAAAAGTATATTTTAAAATCCACTATATTTTTCAACACATACAGTTGATTTCTCATAAAATTTTTTAATTAATAATTACATTATGTGCATAAGATACAAAACTTGACAAAACCAATGAAATCTGAAAAGTAGCAAAAATACATTTTAAAATATAAAATTTATATTAAAATTAACATTATTGAAGATAATTAAAAGTAAATCATTTGCAAATTTATTGGCAATTTCATACATTAACACATGGTTTATGCAAAATATTTTCAGAAAATGTTATCGGTTAGCAAAAGTAACTGACTATTCTGTAAACGGTTATTAAATTAAATAATTACAATATGCTTAAAATGAACAAAACTACTTACAGTTAAAAACTTACACTGATGATTATATAATACACCAGCACATATTTTCTTAAATTATTCCAAACCAGTTTCCTGCGTAAGTTAAAAGCAATAATGTGACTTATTTTTTCTAACATTCAAATGAATAGCACAAAGAATTGAATTTTTTATGAGAACTGCATGAGAAATGCATTGCGAGCATATAAAATGCTTCCTGCTATCGTGCATGATAAAATAGTACTTGTCGTTCTTAGAAAATAGTCATGGTATAAAAATTAAAATGATGTTCCATTATTGTCTGATTTCATATCTTATCAATCAAGTTATATGATATATTAAGTGATTGCAAAACTTGGGTGTAGTCCGTGGTTGTATTATGTTCATGTTCTCAGAAAAGAGAAAATACTGCGTCTTATATTTTTTTACGTCTGCCTGGACACTCACGATTTTTTTAAACGTCTTTGCAGAACATGCAAATGATTTTGTTTGGATGGCGAAACATAACGTGGGAGAACTATTGATATTTAATATGCTTGATTTCTAATGATTATTGAGTTAAGTAATAAAAAATTCATATTTAAACTAGCTTTCTTATGACATCAACGATACCCTCTAACTCAAGCTAAGTTCTATCAAAAGTCTTTTGAACCCCATTACGATAACTTAATATTAACAAATCTTTAAGCTTTCAACAATTAATATCGGCTATTTATTAGCTTGCAATGTATTTCCGACTATGGGACTTTGCCGGCTGATAAACCACTAAACAAAACCAATTATTTAACAATTTTGTTACATTGTTAAGTGATGAATGTCGACAACAGAGCTGAAGCCCTCCTTTTCACTCACTTTACAGTAATAGAAGGAGAGTGTGACTACGATATATTTTAAGTGTCACAGTCACAATTATTAAATGCTGTGGATCTTCAGTTGACTCTAGTATAAAACCCACCAACTCTTGTTCACGACAATAAGTCTTTCAGAACCAAGCTACCTTTTTTGATTGTAGCACATTTTCTATTTATCTCTATCAAAAGAGAAGTCATTTAATTCAGCTAATCACTTCCTAATTTTTAGCTACTTTCAATTGGTGATGTTGACGCTTGATCTGCCATCCTCGTGTTCATACGCTTGCAGCATCTAACAGAATTCTAAATTTGCATAGATCCTTCACCTCTACTGTTTATTATTTTTTTATTTTTAAGGTATGTATTGAGCCTATAGATACCAGGATATGAAGATTATTCCTTTTTCGAATATTGTATTGTGATCTACAGTATAAATATATTAGTTGATTCTTATGATTGAAGTCTGGTGGCGTAGTGTTTCTTTGCGCTTTCAAAGTACAAGTCCGAAATTTTTCCTTGAGCTGGGTAAGGTCAGCTTAAACTTTTATCCTTTCAGTAGGTTGATAAAAGTCAATACCAAGCATTTCATTGGGAACTAAACACTGGAGTGTTTTTCGTTAGCATGACCATTTAATTAAGGCATATGCATCACGCCATAGGGCTCTTAGTCACGAAGACTAATACAGGAACTATAGGCTTTGGTCTCAATCAAGCTGCTGTGTTATTTTGTTTAATGTCTTAGAATTATTTTCTTGCGAAAATTCTTCAACTAACCAAAGATGATGAATACGAAACTCGTTATTTCATACTAGAGGCAGTAGTAGTTTTTAAGAATTTGAAGTACAAACTAATGTAATTGTTGCCTATATTCTCCATAGAAGGGATACCCAATGTTTTTCGATTCATGATGTATATATAATGTAATATATTGTACCGTAAATGAAATGGCCTATTATATTGTATAATTTAAGCAACAAATGGTTAAAAATTGGTATTGCAAAGCATAATTTACAAATATTTGAATGTTATTATAATATATTTCAACTTCCCTTGCATGAGTAGGTTTCCGAGATGCGCGAATAGGTATATACACTCTAAACATTTAACATCGATTGTTATTGTTTTCTTTACCCTTGAATAAAAACAAGACATGTGTACCACAAATTACCCAAAGAACGACAGACATGGACAACGCAATGGAATGATATTGTCTTTACTGACAAATCTCCTTTCTGCCTACATCACGAAAATCCACCCTGGAGGCATTGTGTTGAAATACTGATGAACTGTTGAGTTATGCATCGTCACATCTTCATCTGGTATCATCATTTAAAGTGTTATTTGATTTCATGTCATTCCTGTAGCTATTACTGGCTTACTAAACAGCTATCTCTACATCTTAGATGTGTTGAAGACCATGGCCTTACCATAATTTCAGCACTTAAAATTTTCATATTCCTGTAGAATAATGCTATTCATATTAGAGTGAATAATGGCCTTTAGTGGGATGATAAAAGTGAATGCCAAAAACTTCCTTTGTAGCCAAAAACTTGCTTTGTAACCAAACACTGGAGGGATGTGCTTTAGGATAACCATTTAATTGGGACATATGCATCTCATCTTGGGGCTCTCGGTCAAGAAAGAAAATCTTGACACTGCAGGCTTTGGCCCCACAAAAGCCAAATTTTCTTCTTTACCCAAATTACAAATTGATTTTCTTTATTCCCCCAATTTATCGGTAATCTAAAATCTGTGGTCCAAGATTTTACAACAACTGCCTCAGGATACACCACCACATCAGATTTAGAGATGTGTAGAACTCTCATGAACTGCTGTATCCCAAGGATAAATCAAAAACCTTTTTAATTCCTTACCAAGTTTCTTTTCCTTTTGATTCTTGCTTTGGGTGGTAATGGTTTTAGTAAATAGGTGATTACACTAACAAATTCTTTCATAATCCACATATTGGAAGAGGATATAACTTCAATCAAATGATTTTTACATGAAATTTATTTGGTAGATAATAAGTGATAAATGTGGTATTTCTTGGCGTTACATCTCGGTGATTCGCAGTGTAAATAAATTCAACCAATAACATGATTCCTGCATTTCACAAAGAGAAATATTTATTTATGTTATTCACTTAGACTTTTTTTAATCAATGTAAATAAACTGCTTATTCTGTAATTTGCAGAATATTTTCAACGCATTCAAACGCGAACACTTAAATGAAATAAAACTCATGTCAGCATGTTGATTTTTGGCTACTCTAAAATATAAACCATGTTTCATTTATAAATTTTGGTCTTTAGTATTTAATTTTATTCTTAATTATCTCTGATTTGAAATCACGGTAAATCTCCTTTCACAACGATGCGCATTGTTGCTAATTTTTGCTTGTTCCGAGAAAGAAAATGTGCAATTCATTGCCCTTTTAACATTGCTATCTATGCGCAAATCATTGGATCTTTTTTCTATCTACATTCTAGTTGAGTAATTGTTTGTAAAAAAATTATGATTTATTAATTATTTTTGAAAAATTATTTTTAAAATAAGCAATTAATATAGAAAACCATGTTACTTTCAAAGATGAGGTCAGACAAAACTTGAGTTTTTATTATCGTTTCACATGATGTAATAGGAATACATAATCGTAAAAATATATTAATTATAAAATGGAATATGAAATTATATGAAAAATTTCATACGCTGCTATTAATTCTATGAAATTTCTTTTGGATTAAAAGTGGCTTTTAGAAGTGATTATTGACTCGGAATTTCTATTTGGGTACTATAAGAAAGCTCATTAAAAATTACTTTTCAAGATAAATTATCATAGATAGGGGTTACATACACTTGCCACAGTTGAGGAAACACTGAAAACTTCTATGTACCCTTTTTGACAAATACTGTCTTTCTACTACAAAGATAGCTCCCACCAAATAATCTGGCGTGGTTTCTATAGTCACAAAAATTGCCCATATCAGATAAAGTTTTTAAGTGCTTAAAAATTGTGTATATTTAGGATAATATGCCTTCAAATTGTTCAGTGAGCCAGAATTGGCTTACTGAAAATTTTCTTCTGTTGAAAACAAAATGTGTCAGCAGTAGACTTGTGAAGAGAGAGAGGAGGAATCTAGTCATGCAGTAAACAGACAGTATATATGTGGAATTTAGAAAAATACCCTTGTTCAGAAATAGGTGGGCTTGGTTTGTTTGTCGTTTTCAAGTGGAAAAATGGACTCTGACTACTACAAATATCTACTCCCAGTGTAAAATCAAACCCATGATCTGTTTAATAAGTTTAAAATTTATAATAATTCAGATATCAAATCGATCAACAATAATTGAGATTATAGACATAGATTCATTTCAGTTAGCTTAACAGAAAGTTATAAAGTTTTGGAAATTCTTTTAATATTGAAAATATATTCGCACGCGGGGCGCGCGCGTCATTGAGAGTGATTATATCACCACGTTTTAAACATCAAATGCAATTTGCATATACAAGTAGAAAATTAATTTATGCATTTTGATATACACCTAATATCAATAGATTATAGTGAACTGCTTCTCTTCCAGTACTCGTTGAAGTATTGGAAAAAAAGATTTCAATGAACTCGTAATTTCTTCTAATACTCGTAGCATGTTTCATGATTTGAAATTGCTTTACATAATTCTTATGTAAAGTTTTGCACCTCAATTAATCTATTATGTTAGGCAGTCTGTTATGTTCAGCTTTGATACCACATAATTGACTGTCTAACTTATTACGGCTGCTGTAATGATTAGAGTCTACTTCGTAAGTGAGTTCCTTGGGTACTTTTTCCAAGACTTATTCAAGTGACTCAGGAAAGGAAATCTGAAAGCTCCTCAACATCCTTCCAGACTGACAGGTTTGTAGAAACACGAATTCCTCTTTTAGCTCAGCTTTGATTTGAATCAGAGTCATGGAAAGAATCGTTTTCTACAAATATGGTATTATACTACAGAAATAACTACTGTTTCAATAAAATGAATGATTTTTCAATCTGAATTTACTGTTAGAAACAATATATAAGTATTCAAGGCTAAAACACCAAAAACGTTTGCTTATGCTACGATGTCAACCGATTAGCTTCCTTCTACAAATTTTCACCCTGATACTTTCATTCATAGGATCATTCATAGAATTGTGATTAAATATTGCTTGTGGTGTTATAAATTTTGAAGTGCCAGCTTTATTCAGTTTGATGTGCTCTTTAAACAATAATATTTATTTATTTATTTTGGCTAGGTATTACACACGTAACTTCATTCGTGAACGCCAGTGTTGATGAAAAAAATTAATGTATTTAGTTTAAAGTAATTCAAGAGAATTGGTTATTTCACTTTTTATTATTATTCTAATCGCTATTATGTTCTCTTTCAGTAGCATTTGTGCTTAAGAGCTTCTTACATCTTATATTATGCATTTTTAGACGAGACAAATTAAGACCAAACCCAAATTCTTGTCTTTCTCACATATTTGATATATTAACCCTTCAATACATAGAGTTATATTGCGAAACGCTTTTTATTTCATTATTTCTTTTAAAATCTAATATTTATCCCATATTTTGAAAGTTTATATTAAATGAACGGGCAACTTTATCTAAAAATCTCGTATTTCTTTTATTAGTTGTCATATGAGCACTGTAATTACGGACCTATCGCACACATCCACTAGACGCAGGATCGTATACTTATATTTCAAGAAAAAACAACCACTTACAAAGGAATAGAATTAATGCAAGTAAAAAATCAGGTGGCAGATACATTTATAAAAAAGTTTATTTATCCTTATTATTTAAATAAAATGCATCATTTCATTATTCTACAATCATTCAGTGCATGTGTTTTCAGTGCACAAATACTCAATTTCTGACTGCAGTGCACATTCTGCATTTATTTTTTCCCACTCTTTATCAGGTTTAGTCTATGTAAAAAAACGGAATTCTCATTATATTTATTATTGTCGTCATTTTTGCATTGGTCGAATCAATTTAACTAAAAACTTTCATGATGACAATGCATCAATTTTGAAAATTTGTTTGAAAATGAGGAGCTTCATTAAACCTACTCTCTCATGCATTTTATAAAATAAGAATAAAAATTTATCATACGTAATATGTTTCAATATTATTTATTTAAGTACACGCTTTATAATAAGTAAATAGAATTTGTATATGTTTTTAAATATTTATTTTAGCATGAAGGTACAGGATGACCCAAAACAATGCACATGAATTATTTCGATATATTTATGTTATACTATTTTCAGTTCAATATTTCGTGAGTTTGATTCCTATCACAAGACACGATATCTGTCATGATCCAGAATCTTTTTTGAACTGCATTCTTTGATCGACATTAGACAAATGAACTAAACGATTATAATCAATGTATTGAATCTAATAGCGAAATGACGGATATTTTGAGGTGGCAGCTTAATATCGATGTTATTTTTAAGATTATACTCAAATTAAAAATAGTTAAGTTGAAATATACCCGAACACTGCATCCTAATTGAATATAATAATGTGCTAGAAATGTCAAAAACTGTATTGATTTTTAACATTTCTATAAATACATACAAGTGTTGTTAAGATATGTGATTTATAATTTTCAGAATTAAATTTACTTATAATAATAAAATCACATCAATAGCTAGAAATATTTAGTTTCAAAATTATTTTCAGGTGCAATATATTATTAATTAATTTTGAAAAATATAAAATTAGTATATGTAAATACGTTACTAATGTTGATAAACTATCTTTTAAATTTTGTAATTATTGAAATATTATTACACTGTTATAAAAGAAATTTGGAACATATGTTTTGGATTTTAAGTTGTGTTTTAAGTTGTAAGTTATTGTTTTAAATATGTAAATTTTCTAAATTGAATTTCGTGCATTGAATCGTGTACATTCATGCACTGTGTATAACGAGTATATTTTTAAGTGTGAAAGTAATTGCAAATAATATAAAAAATTGTACCTTTCTAATTTGTAATTTTGAAATTTATGTTTAAAATTCAATAAAAGAAATCACTGAAAAATATTTTCACCCGAAATTATTTTCTAGAACAATATGAAGCTCATACAAAAATATAAAACAAACATCTTATAAATATGGTAAAATATTATCATAATATTTCTATGTTTTCATATAAATATGTATCATAATGAAAAAGAAAAGTTTCCTTGAACAAACTTGAAATAATTATTGTATGAAATTTTTATATATTAAAATGAAAGATTTTTAAATATTCAGTGCAAAGTTTGCAAAATTTGCATACTATAGATTAAAACGCATTTGTTGCATGCAAATTTTTTCTGTAAAATTTTATTTTTAACAGATTTTACAGAAAATTTAAAACATTTTATTGAAATTTAATTTCTGTAAAATACATTAAATGCAAATTTAAAAAAAAAAAACGAAATGTTTTTATTGTGTTTTTGTAAAATTAAAATATAATTTTAATATTTATTTTTAATGTTCTTTCATGGAATAAAATCTGACATTTTTAAGCAAAAATTCTCTAAAGGAATCAAAAATATTTTACTACTCTACATTTCGAGTAATCTTTTTTATCAGTCATTGGTATCGTTTTGAATCACGAAACGTACTGATTATCATTATTATTAGATTTAAATTTTAAATTTAATGATTTGTCATCATTTCTTCTATTTTTATACTGATTTTATGTAACTGCGAACGATCTACGATTATATTTTAAGTATAATTAAAAAAGTTATTTTAATTTGTAGCTTAATTTCAATTGCACATGAATGTAGTTTTTATAGTATGAAAGAAATTGAATTTGAAGTTTATTATTGTACTTTTAAAGAATGTTATAAATTTTCTGTAATTGTATTACCGAAATTTTGTATGATTGTAGTTAGCTTTTCTAAGGATAGATGGCACTAGTTATGTTAAAAATATTTTGAGGTTATTTAAATAGATCGGGATAAAGCGATTTCTCTGAATGAAGAAAAATACACATTTTTATGGATATTTGAAGTATAAAATAACTGTACGAGAGAGAAATCTTTCCATGATTAATGATTAAGTAAAATGACAAATTCCACTTTAAATAAAAAGACAACTAAAAGCCAATCATTATTAGCTGTGTTGACTGCCTTTATTATTAGTTAATATTATTAATTAATATTTTGTTTACTTTTAATATTTTCTTATTATATATATATATATATATATATATATATATATATATATAATAATATTTTGTTTACTTCATTTATTATTATTAATTTATTACTCTTATTTTATAAATAACTAAAAGTAAAGAACAGAAATTAATTTAAGTTAAACTAGTTTACTTGATTATATTGTCTTAGTAACTTCTTCCACTCAGGGAAGGAAATCTGAGGTTACAGAGGATGGTATGCAGCGAGTCTAGATGTTGAAGGGTCCCAATATGACCAAGAACTGAAACAATGCTGCTTTGGCAGGAACAAAAACTCCACTGTGAAGTTGACAATATCTCCGTCGTGAAACGTACATTTTATCATGAACATTATTGTTTTAGATCTCTGAGTTTCGACAATCTTCAAGTTAATTCAGGAGTAACAGGTGTTTAGATTTTGTTTTTTGAGCATTCTCAACCAAACTGACAGCTCCTGTTGAGGAATGAAAATTATCCAGGTATTCCTTGTGTTTTTTTTAGTGTTAATATTCGGGAATTGTTACATTTGTAATCATTCCTAGTATTTCTAGATAATTTAGCTAGGCAAACCTGCCTTTTTAAAAGACACGTTTAAGCATTAACCATCAAGTTCTTCCTTTGAGCACTGCAGCATTACAAAATAGCTGGAACGGCCATAAACAAATATTTTCAGCAAATTAAAATTAATAAGGAATTATTGTTTCATGAGGTTTGCGTGAAGAATTCTTAAATATACTTGATGTATTAAGCATTAAAAAAAACGCAAAGTTGTAATTTTTTTGAAGTAAAAGATTTGCAAAAACAAACTCATGTATTAAATAAACATACAATTGTAATAGATTTTGACATAGTGTAGTGGACGATATTTCTACTATCTGGCATAACTGTCGAAGGTCGTTTTATCATATCTCTTTCTTTGAGGAATTTTCGGAGGTATGTGCCGAATTCACTTGCTCTGTTGTTGGAATCTCGGAAAATTCGCAACCACTCAACCTTGCATGGAGAACGAATGTAGAGCAAGGAAACTTGTTTTCTGATCCAGTTATAGATGTTCAATCTTGGTGACTCAGTAACGGAGTTTGTAGCATCCATCTCCAGTTGTTCTACTGTGTCTGGGATCGAAGACAGGATCTTTCCTTTTGATGAGAACGAGGGCACGATGAACTTCTAACAATAATATTTGTTCATGATTTTTCTTTTCTTTTTTTTACTTTGCAAAATGTTTAGGACACCACATGTTTTCTTGGATCTTTTTAAAGACAGCTGGCTCTGCGAATTTTATTATCAACTTGCTTTCTTTTTAACTTTATTATACGGTTAACTAAGGTTTTTCAATAATATTGGTCATATGGATATTTTTTAATGAAAAAGTCAATGGTGATTCTAATGTGATTTTGCATACTGAATCCAAATTTGAAATCAGATTTATCACCAAGCATATTTTTGAATGAATTTATCACCAAGCATATTTTATGCATGTCATTTGTACTTTTCTTCTTTTCTTATAAATTAAGGGTAAATTTATCCAGAATAATTTGATGTCAAGTAGACTGATATCGATGTCGAAACATGTTTCAAGAAAGTTTATGCCTATTCATGTTTTAATATGTTAGGTATTGCCATCTTTTAGTAACCAAATGCCAGTAATCAATATTGAAATAGTAGTGAGTCTAGTAACACGAGTTGCTATTTTTATTTCTGCTGTGGTTTAGAGTTTTAATTTTTTTTAACTTTTCATTATGAAAAAAAAGAAGGGCTTAAAGCAACCAAACAACTTCTGCTACATCTGTAGGAACTGATTTTCAAAACTCAAAAGCGAAATTTATGAAAAAATGCCATGAGCTGTACTTTGGTTGTTAAGCTGATGTTTTTGAATAAAGCTACGCCCTAGATATATGTTGCGCATCATGTGTTAGGCTTCTGACGGAATGTAAAAAGGGTACTTATTCTATGCCGTTTTCAGTCCTATTCAGAATTGGAAGAAATAACGGAACCATCAATTGAAAGTTACCTCTGCATCACAAATATTAGATATATATCACCCTAAAACATACAGTAGAGTATCTCAATTTGACACCTGCAATAAAACTGTGCCTCATAGTGAAAAATACCCTGTACCAAAGTGTCCAGATTCTATGACCATAAGTGATAACTTCGACTCTGACCAAGGCCACTCTGAAGACGAAGGATGGGAAAGATGTAACCCTACCACTGAAGCAGGTAGATCATCATATCCTCACTTTTTATTTCAATGAGAAGTTAGTAACCTCATTAGGGATTTAAACTTGTTTGAGCATTAGGCATTAGGTTTCAATTATAAAGGTTAGAATTTGCTTACAAAAGATGTACAAATATGCATTTATCATAATAACACAACGCTTTTAAAGACCACTTATTTAAAGATGGAAATGTAGTTTCTTTATAATTATGTTTGTTTAAATTCTTTGATATCAACACCAGCCACATGAGTGGCGACTGTTCTTAGACTCATCAAAAGTTAGTTCAAAGGCTGCATAATTGAAATGAATTATCATCGATATCTTCTTCGAAGACATGTGAAAGTATGAAGCTGGCAAGAAAAATTCTGAAAATAAGAATATATGCGGTAACCTAAAAATAATAACTTTATTGTTAGATTTTCAACAAATATACTTAAAATTTTGTTATTTTTGGCGTGAATGGAATAGAATGTGTATGGATAGGAACCCTCATTACATAAGAAATCAATGGCCTGAGCATGAATCTCTTATTACAGAACATAAAAATGTATCTAATACTACTTTAGTCTTTTCCGAGAAGGTGTTTTACCTCTCCTGCATATAAAACTGGGGCTGATGAAGAAATTTATGAAAACCATGGACACAAAAGTCTTGCTATCTCAATGAATTTGAAATCAAATTTCCGAAAATAAGGGATGCAAAATTGAAGGAAGAAATATTTATAGAACAGCAAATAAGTTTGATAATATCGCATGATGAACATTTCGTGGTTATGTTGAATCCATCTGAAAATGCAGTGTGGAAATCATTCAAAAATATTTGTTGTTGATTTCTTGGAAATAATAAAGAAGAAACATCTAGGGAAATAATTGGCTTTCTAGCTTATTACAGAGAAATGGACTGTAACATGCCCTTGAAAATTCAATAATTGACTCCCATTTAGACTTTTCCAGAAAATTTTATGAACATGGTGTTGCTACCAAATCAGTCCCAATATGCTGGTCGAAACTTTTTAGCTAAGCCAGAATTATATGAATATTTATCATTAGATGTTTCATAGATATGCCAATTCCATTAGAAATTAAAAAAATGTGTCCAAAGAAAATATTTATTATATATATATATATATATATATATATATATATATATATATATATATATATATATATGCAATAAAAAAGGCGATTTTAATAATATTACAGCCTTTTGAAGTCTGATCATTTAAAATCCTACTCGGAACTTATGAGACGAATTGATACCTATGTTTGTTTAATAATACTGATTATGGCACACCATGTTTATATATAGACAAGAAACTGTTCCTGTGATATACTAAAAAAATAAATAAAAAAAGAAAAATGGTGGCCAAGAGATTACGAATCTAGACAAGAGTTTATTGATTTGGTAAGAACAACAACAGCGTATTGGCGGGTAATAAGAGATGAGGCAATTTTATGAGATAGGAAAGTTAAGAAAGTTCTTGGAATAATAGTTATCGCAACTGGTATAATAGTAAAGAGGGATAATTGCATCGTAATAAAGGCTAAAAAGTAATTTTTCCCTATCTTTTTTCAAAGTAAAGAAGGGATAAACAATGACACACAAACCAAATAAATGAAAGATTTTATTGAAAGCTTGAGATTTTAAATAAAAGAATTTAAAATCTTAAGCAAAGAAGATTATTTATAACAAAGGAAATTATATATAAAAACACATCAGTTAAAAATCTCACATAGTTTCATTTAAATTTTAAGTGGTAAGACAACAATTTGGGGCACATCATTAATTTAAAGTAAATTGGATAGAGAGTTTTCAAGGATCTATGCTATACAGAATTTTAAATTGAAAGAAGAGAGTAATGCACTTTTGTTTCTTTGAATGCAGGAAAGAATGCGAGATGTTTTTTCTATGTTAATTGGATGTGGCGGGATATAACTTATTTTATAAATCTGTTATATCGGCAAAGTAATAAATTATTGAATTTAACTTATTATGAAACGTATGCAAATTTGAAAAGAAAATGTAATTCGATTTAGTGATATAAACAGGATTCAAAATAGGATATTCCAATTATATAAATGTGTCAAATGAAAAGTGAATTGAAAGAAACTAGAATATATTTAGCTAAAAGTGCCAAAAAGTGAAATTCAGATACAGATATTAGTTAGAATGAAAATAAAATTCTTTTGAGAAATTTCAGCATGTTTAATCTGTCTAAATAGTAAAACATGAAAGCAGTTTAAAATTAAATGTATATTTTTAGCTATTGACATTATCTGTGAATTTATTACATAAAAATAATAATTCAATCATGTGTCATGTGAGGAAAGAATATTTAAACTCCTTTGACGCTTTGAAAATTTTATTAATGTTCTTTTTTCATGAATGTGTTTAGATTGTCATGATTTTTTAATTTAAGTTCAAAATCTTTAGATATTATTTAAAATGCTTTCTAAAATTTTCATTCAAAAGCACACTATTTGTAAATAAAGTTTCAAACTTATTATTCATCTTTACGTAAGATTTTAAGATTATCTAAAGGGATGAAATATTATCATATACATCTATTAATAACTGTACATTTTTAAAATTAAGAAGAACATATTAAAAATTATATCGTAAAATTAGTTAACATTTAAAATTTCACGCAATAATTTTTCATGCTTCACTTTTTTTCAATTTCTAAAATTTCTTGTAGAGATATACTATTATAACAAAATTGGCATTTATAATAATACCAATTAACTTATCATCACGGACTTTTATTTTGGAATTTTTTTCACAATAGACATTTTACTTAAAACTTCTCAATATTATTACATTAAGAAAGTACTAATTTATTTATTTTGATTTGAATATATATATATATATTCAAATAAAAATAAATTAGTACAACATATATATATATATTATGAATTGAGTTAAAAATGACTTTTTTTACATAAAATATAGTGAAGATTATTAATTAAATTATAATTTAATTATAATAAAAACATGCAAATTATGTATAATTTAATATTACAATTTAACTGAGAGGCAAAGCCCTCCAGATTTTATATCCATGCCTCCAATGAAAATAGTTTACGTAGAATTTAGGGAAATAATACTATTAGGAAAAATAGCGGTATTCATCTCCTAATAATGTTCTTTCTTTATTTAGCTTTATTGAAAAACAAAGATGCATTAATTTAAGAACATTCATAGTTAATTAATTTAGCTTCATTTTTAAAAATTAAAAATAATGCATGTAATATATTATATATTTAGATGACGAAAATGTGAAAAAATAGTTCTTGTATTGGAATATATATAAATATATCTATATATTGTTGCTGTATAACTCGTGTGTGACGCTAACAATCACAGAAATTCCCAGTTGCTTTAATTTTACAATATTACACGAATGTGCAAAATTTCAGCAACAGGTGTTATTTTTGTCCTAACTTTCCATGTAAAATGCTCTGAGAGACATGACATTCATAAGTGAGACATTATTTTGTGCTTAAGTGATGGTGAAAGCATAGTTGCTAGGGAGAGAGAGGAACACATATTATATATATATATATATATATATATATATATATATATATATAATTTGATTTTCTGTCTAATCTTAAGAAAAACATTTAATTGTTTATCAGTGTGAGATGTGCTTTCCCCTTACTGTAATGGTTACTTCGTAGCATATTTGTATTCTCAATTCCACATTGTTCAACATTTTCAGTAATGATGCCCTCAATCAGCGTATGTTTCAGTTGTTAGCTTATTCCCCGGGGGATTTAATGGTTGCACAAGACATCTTAAAGCATTCCGTATATATTCTATGGGATTTAAATCAGGAAAGTTCACTGGCCAATCCTTTGGAATGGTACTTTCTTTTTCCAGTAGCTGTTGAACAGCAGGACTCCGGTGGGGCCATGCATTGTTATCCATAAAAACAAAGTTTGTTTCAATGGCTCATAGGAACACATGGGGAAAGATTACCCATTTACAGTAGATATCTCTTGTTACAGAAGCTCTTTCGAAAATGTGAAACTCAATGCTCCAGCTCTTTTTTTTGGAAGTTTTTACAAAATCACGAAATGAAGCTTTTGTTGGTTCCGCATTCTTAAGCTACACTAATCAAACTACGCTTTTTCTCAAGATTTCTGATCATTCATCCACGTGTGAATACTGAAGTGATTTCTAGCCATATTTCACTTGAAAAACCATTTACATTAATTAAATTAATGCCTTTGATTGATTATGTGGCATTCCTTTTATTTTAGTCTTCAGCTTCTGCGGATTAACAGTTACCTTTTGTGTATTCTCAGGTCATATGTGACGTTTTGATTCTAATGTTTACAAATGCATGCCGTTTTTATTAAACGCGCGTTAATTGTATTGAACCTAAGAATCCGTTTTTCTGCAAATGCATAGCTGTCTATTTAATTCACATTCTTGCATACGTTTTGAACACAGAGTGTATTTAGTCCAGATAAAAGCTTGATTGACACATCAAAACATGGAAGTAAAACTACCAACTACTACCATGTAATATATTTTAGATTCCCTGTTAAAAATTTCATTATATATGTTACAGATGATGGGAAAAATGTTTTTATAAAAGATATGAAAAATATACTAATATATTATCTACGTTTCGGTAATTAATCTTCAAATTACAGCAATCCATTTTAATTTATTTTTATTTCTTGTAAACATATATCAAAATAGATAATTATACAGATTTTATTTTCTTTACTAAAACAAACAACTCAACCATATAAAATATATTGAAAAGTTTTTACTATATCCTTTATATATTGTAAACTTGAAGGCCAAAATCCAAAATAATTATTATAAATAATAAGTGTAAAATAATTATAAATACAGACATATGAAAGTAAAATTATAAATATAGACATATAAAAACTATAGCTACTAAAAGGTGATACAAAAAGTAATTAAAAGCAAAATAGAGAGTGGATGTTAAACATTAATTATTGAAAGATAAAACGAAAAATTTTATTAAAGTAAGAGCGGACATATGCGAAAAATAAGTAAGTATAATAAAACGAAAGTAATTTTTTAAGTAATTTTCAATTTGAAATTAAAATGCAAGTGTCCTTTACTATTGTTATTTTATATGTAAGCCATGTGTAATTCCATTTCTCAGTATCAGTTTCTCACTGTTTCGTACAAATAGTTATTTTGTTCATCGACATCTGTTTTCTAAGACTTTGATTCACCGCAGCCCTTCGGAGGATTTTCATCAATTGAAAATGAGAAATGCTTTATAATTTCTACATTTCCTACTGATTGAAAATACTCCAGTTTTTCTCACTTGGTGTTTAGCAAATACCACTTAATCTGTGGGAAAGTTCTTCCAAAAAATAAAACGTTGATGTTTATAAAAGCCTCACAATAGCTGATGAAGTTGATAAAAGCTTCCCAACAGTTGAAGAGGGTAAAAAAAACACCCCAGAACAGTTGATTTGGTTGATAAAAACCTCAGACATTTTCTCACAGCTTTATGAAAGATTTACGATAACTATTTTTAGCACGATTGAATGAATTCTTCTACATTAAAAGCAAACGAGTGAAATAAAACTTTAATTACTTAATTGCATGGACCTTTTGACTTAAAAGTAAGCACACAAGAATAGCAAAATTTATCGTTATAAAAATTTTAAGCTTCTATTTTTTTCAGGCACGCTATTATTTTTGCTGAAAATTTACATTTTAATCTGCTATTTCTGGTTTGATTTTAATTTCCCAGATTGATTTTCAAGATTACATAGATTTGATAAAAAAAATTATTACTCGCTTCCAAGTAGCCACATTGTAACAAGATACCTTTGACTATAAGGATCTACAAAATCTTTTGATATAAAAGTGTCGTATTATAGAAAGAATTTGCCTTAAGCGATCTTTTTTCAATTTTTCCTTACTCTTCTACTGATTTCACTCAGTATATTTAATACTGGATTTTATACATTGATTTAAGCAACACAAAACTATGCTCGTAATTTATATTTTGATTAAAACATTTAATCGATTCAAATAAAATGCAATGAAGATATATAAATGCATGTAAATTTATACATAGTTTATTTACTATCTAGAAAAATAATATTCCAACATGAAAATAAATTAAAATAAAAATCATGATTCGCAATTTAATGCTTGCGAAGAGAAAATGCTTTAATTTAATACCGCGAGGGATTTATATTCGAAAGATACATTTTTACACATCTTTTCCACATTCGCTTTCCGCTTACTTCTAAAAATGGCGAAGAAAGAACAAAAAAGTTTCAGAGTGAATAAATGGCAAAAGTAGAAAACAGTTTGATTAACAACTTGTCTTTTCACCGCTCCCTAAGAAATGGAGATATTTTAATCTGGAATTTAGATTCATCGCCTTGGCTGAATTGTGATATTTAATTTGGCAAGAAAATCCCACGAACAAGGCGTGTTAATTAGAATGATAGTTTTTTTTAGGTTGTTGCCATTTTTCTCTTTTAAATTTCGGTATAAAGTGGCGTGTCGCTGTTGAAGAGTTCTGCTGTTTGGTAGCTAGAATTTTTAAAATTCCGAATTGTCTGAAGTATTTGATATAAGTGGATTTAATTCTCAATGTATGATATATTGTGTTCTTTTTCCAGTTATGGAATGTTTTTAATTTATGGAAAGGAATGTGGAAGTTATGAAGCATCAAATCTTTCTCGGATATTATTTATTCTTTCTGTTTTGCTTTTTCCAAGACATCATTTGTCAGATTGAGTCTTGATATAATCCAATTAGACAGTTATGTTCTAACGATGCATTTTCGTTCCAGAGTTTCACAATAAAGAAGTTCTTTTTCCTGTTTCCATGAATAAAGTGACAGATCTTATTTAAGATACTTTGGAAAGAGTATTAACATATTTATTTCATGATAAACTTAAAGATTTTACTTTGTTAATCTAATAGAGAATTTTCTGAAAAAGATTTATGAATATTTTATACTTTAATTTACAATCTTAATTTGACGATTTTTTTCCGAAAATTTATTAGTACTGATTTTCACTCAATTTAAATTTTTCATTTTGATTAAAATTTATTGACAATTTAAAATTTCCGAATTTAGTTGAAAGAATAGTTCATGATTATTTTCATAATAATAATTAAATACAGAGTAAATCCTTGATTATCCGATCCATTAAATGATTCATTAATCATGGATGAACTAATTTCATGAATAACCCACAAAATTATGATAAAAAGAATCAACTCACTAAATGTATGCATTTTAACAATTTAAACTCATAGGATTTGGTTTTATTTGTCACTTAACAATCGTATTTTACTCATGCTAACTACTTAGATCGAGATTTACAGTGCAATCTACTACAAACGTCTAAGCTTGAAGTGGGATTCGAAGCCATAAACTGTGAAAGTAGAGACTACAGCACTGACGTTTCAACTGCCAGTTCGATTTAGACACACAAGAGGTAATATATAAATGCATCTTATCAAAGAATAATAGAAGTATTTACTATCTTAATATTTATGGATTTGCTTCTTAAAAAAATCAGCAAAAAGTTTCTGTATTTTTGCACTGAAATACTTCTTTATTAAATATTGAAGTATTTTTGGAAGTTACACATCATGATAAATCTTTAACGAAGTTAATTCAATAATAAATAGTTAGGAATATATTGTTATTGTATTGATTTGATTTATTGGTTAGAGGCTTTGCTGTATGCTCAAACTAAGAATACCAGGAATTTGTACGAATTTGTAATGGATTATTGATTCGTAATCTCCAAATTAACACCAAGCTAGAAACTGATTGATTTGCTCTTTGATCTTCGTTTTCACAGATTCTTTTACTCAAGTCCCACCTAGATTAGGAATTTTTGCAATGGTTTGGAATCGAAGTTAAAGTATCGAACTCAATTCAAGGAACACTGGTGTTAAAAAAAAAACAAAACAAACATATTGACTAATAAACCAACTCTTATTATAATAATTGAGTAACAGACAAATGCTGTGAGGTGTTTTTTTTCTTTTTAACCCAAAACGAATATTATTATGCTTCGGAAGGACTTTTCACCGATAAACCTATGTCACATGTCACAAGTGAGGAGCTCCACAAAATTCCTAAACAACCACTCAGGCAGAAGTGCATGCAGAGACACATCATCCTTTTTTATGCTGTTTAGTAGAAGCTGGGGTTGAACTTATAACCTTCTACTCTAAAGACCGAACTCTTATAATTAGACTGTTATCTGAGCCCATGTAAAATTGATTGCGTATGTATTAATTATTGGAATTCTATATATAGATTGGAAGGTTACTACTCATTATTAGTTGATGTATCTTTATTAAAAAGTTGACGAGACAAAATCGACATTCTGTTCTTCCACTCACAGCAATGAATGAAGAATAGATCTTACTAATATTATATTTACAGACACAATCAAATGGGGTCAAAAATATTAAACGAAACCTATCATTCTATCAGTAAATAATTATTACCCCAAACAAAGAATAGAAAGGAGAAACTGGATAAAAGTGCTGTACTTCTGTACTTCGTATGAAAATTGTTCAAAGTGGGTACTTGAGAGTTTTCAGATTTTTTCTCCATATAATAAATGGATATTGTCTGTTAATTATGAAAAGTTCTTATGGGAGTCAAATACACATTGGTTGCTCAAAGAAACCTTACAATATCTTCCGACTGCCACCTGCGTAGTATCAAAAGAAAGTGTGTTTTAATTTATTCCAACCAAGGGTGTTCATGTTCATAGCGTGTATTAATAAGCTCATCATTTTTTAAAATATTGTTCACAACTGGTAACAATTAATCTTTTATATTAAAGTAGGATGTAAAGTCAATTTATGATGGCAGTTGAAACTTAAAGGAGCTGGCCTAAGATACCTGAATTACATTACATCATTATATTTCTACTTGTTAATGTCAGTGTATTATAATCATATATTGTAGAGGCTGTAAATAAATGTGTTGTAAGCGTTTATTCTTGCAACACCAAGATAAATCATGTCATATAATTGAATTATGAATAGGATACCATTTGTGGGACTGATAGACCGCTGTCGTATTTCGATTATATCCTACGAATGGCGTCTGGATTCAACCTGTGAAACATCCATGAGATTTATTTGATTATAACAGTGATTACTTAAGGTTACGTGATTAATTTAATTTTTTGAATTGCTACATTATATTAAAAAACATATTTATTTTTTATAAACTTTAAATCAATATATTTTATTGATTTCTTAATATATGTAGCGCATGAAAGCAATAAAATAAATAAATTGTTATAATTTCTGTAGCAAATATTTTACAGAAATCAAAACCAATTTTAACCCACACATTAGTTAATATAATTTTAGAAGAATCTTATATTTTTAAAACAGATAAATTACGAACTTAATAATATCAAGATAAATAATTCATCTGAATATTTTAAGAGAGATATAGACTCACATTTCAACATACACGAGCAAACATCTCCCTCAGGCACATCATGCCAATTTCTGAATTTACTGATTTTTTTTTTTTTAATGGATATCCTTGTTTATCTGGCAAATTGAATTTTTATTACTTCATAGAGAATAATAAGAATTATAAGTTCTAATTTTTTTAACACTATAGTATTCATGTCATTGCGAGGGAATTTAAAATATTTTATTCCATTTTCGAATTTTATTAAGAATTTCTGCAAGAAAAATTCATCTGAATTTTTTAGTGTGTTCTAAAGATTTTTTTGTCCTTTTGATTACTTTAATTTCAATTAGTGTTGTACTTTTTTTTATTATAAATAATTGTTTTTACCCCGTATTAATTGTTTGAAGTTGCTGTTTAAAATTGTGTTGATATATCTTTTTTTTTAGTTTATGTTTGGCATTTTTGTCCTTTATATTATTAAAATAAAACAATTTTTTTAATTCTCTGTTAATTTAATGAGTATCTTGTTATTTATGACATTTGAAGAATAGCTGCTCCTGTTTTAACTTTTTTAAAATTATTAAGCAGCATTTAAATTGTATTCGATATTTTAAATGTATTTTTTGAGAATGTTCCTATCTTTAAATTAGAATTCAGTATACTACTTTTATAGAACTCGTATTTTCATTTTGGAAATTATTGTTCCTGTTTTCTTTATTTTTATTCTTACAAAATTAATATTCTTATGATTTCTTTTTTAAAATCCTAATATTTCAAAAATATATATTTATGCTTTATCATATTCCCCAACCTAGTATATTTATATAAATAGAAAATATTTTCCATTTAGTTTTTTTTTAAGTTAGTATCAATTTTTGTTAAATCAGAAAAATCGTTAGTAAAGGAATTTTTCGATATACATTTAAATATAGCCATTTTCAGGGCTTAAGGACAATGGCATTTTTAGATCAGGTCAGCACAGGAACTTTTAGGACCCAAGTCATAGTCATTTTAAGGCTTAAGGATTATTTCCGGTATAGGTATTTCGGATCAAGTGAGTATAGGTATTTTAATTAGTTAAAAACGGTCATGACTACTGAAGTTTGTAGAACATTGAATATAATTATGGGTTTCATTGTTCCTAAGCATTTCATTAAATATAGTCCAAATATATTAATAATAATAATAAATCATTTAATTTTTATCAAATTGTTTGAGTATATTTTAAAAATCTGAAGCATTTATTCTTCATTTATAAAACAATTTGCAAATAAAAGTTTTCCTTACCAATAGAAATACGATGAAACTGAAATTGAATATTTTATCGCACATAGAAGAACTGTTTATAAATAAATGAATCGATATTTCAGTAAAAATATTTGGGTATAAAAAGAAGGATTTTACCAAAAACCTATTATGGGGCCATTTTTTTATCATCCCAGGAAAGAAATTTCGAATTGCTGCTTTAAGTTATTCATTCGCCGATATTTTAACAATTCAGCGCGCTTAACAATCACACGAATAACGTAAGTCGATTTGAATTTTATGATGTTAAAAAATAAAGAAGGGCAAGACCCATTTAAGAGTAACTTTAAACAAGTACGAGGATAAAAAATGAAGAATACGAACTATTCGATAAAGTATTTCTACTCGTTTTTTGCTTTACGAAGTTTTACATTGATAAATGAGGTTCTATTGAGTACTAGAATTGAAGGGAAGTATTCACTTGATGGCGAAGAATAGAACTCTACTTCTCTGGAAGATAGCCAAGCTCTTATAGAACATTTTTTAATGCTGAAGTTTTTCTCTTCACTTCATTTCTTTCTCCTGGAAATGTGCAAACGATACTTTGTCACCGAGTTTCTCTTTTAAAAAGAACGAGGACATTTAAGACGATTAAAAGTACGACGTTCTTTAACTTGATAAGGGTGATCTTTCAGCCAATACGAAGGGCAACATTTTATTTTTATTACATTTTTTATTTGACTTCATGTGAGTGGCAGTATATTTCTACTTTTTTCTTTTTACTGTTATCGTTTTTATTGGATTAGCGAGTAATATGTCGTATACAAAAGAATGGAGAAAATGTCATCTGATTTTAACTTCTAGTCTTTTCAATTTGAAAGGTTTTCAAAGAATTGGAAATTAAATTTCTACCGAGTTTCTTGGAAACAGATTTTTTCCAATGAGTCGATACACAACGTTAAAAATTATTTTTTAACTTTAGGATTTTCAGAAATACTTTGGTAACTACGAAAATCCAATATATTGAAAGTGGAAATTTGTTTCGTTTGGGAAAATACTGTATAACATAAGATAAAACAGTTTTAAGCTACATAAGAAGAATTTAATTTCTTCCAAGGCAATAGTTACAATAAAAATGAAATTGCATAAAATACTATAAAGAAATCAAGTGACAAGTATAAAAAATAAATTTGGATAAAAGTGCTGATTATTAGCTTAAAGGCATTGCATTTAACAAAATATACAATTAGTAATTTTAATCATTGCAAATAGAAGCGATTTTTATTGTTTAAAATATTATTACCATTATTAGTAACTTATTGGGGGTGGTAGACCTAGTCTGGAGGTTTTCTACATTGTCCCTGCTTCTAAATTACAACGACCTATCCACTTTAGGAGCAGTCATAATACACTCACTGGGTGCTCAACTATATTATTTTTGTCAATTTTTGAATATATTGCTTAATATTCTTTCACTATAATATTAGGTTGGGGAAAAAGTTATCCCTTATTTTTTCGGTAGCCGTCTGTAGTGATCGCTATCTTGTGAGGTATCTATCAAACAATTTCAGATTTATGCTCGTTGGAAAGGTGACATTTGACAGTAAAATATCCTCTTACGGTTTTTGTTTGATTAATTCAGTTACAAGTACAAGGTTTCAAAAATGGAAGACAGCAAACAGAAAATTCGATACATTTTCGTTTTTCTCTTGTAACGGTGAAAAAGACAGCCGGGTGGCTAAAATTGTGAAAGGTGTTTATCGTCCTATATAAGACTGTAACAACCAGTTACGTACAATTTTTGTTTCGTCGATTCCGTTTGGGTATTTGGACGCTAAAGATGCACCTCGCATGGAGAAAGATGCACCTCGCACCTCGCAACATCGTCGAGAATGTCTATAAAATATCAAAAATTATCAAACTTGACAGCATGTCAGCAGTCGTAACTTCGCACAAGACCTAAAAATCTACATTAAAACTGTTTTAAACCTTTTTACAAAGCGAATCTGAAAGAAGTTACAAAAAGTTCACGTAAAAATAATGGATTTCTTTTTCCCCAAACTAATATTTTTTATACACTAATTTGTTAGGTTTAAGCTTACCATATTTAATTTAAAAGGAATTTCCAGTGCGTTATAAAAGTTTTCACCAATTTGGTGTCTGATTATAAAGTGAACAGCATTTAGAAATAGAAAAAAAAAGAGAAATAGTTTTTTTTTCTATTTCTAAATGCTATTCACTTTATATTTTTGAACTTTTCTGAGAAATATATATATATATAAACTTTTCTCAGTATATATATATATATATATATATATATATATATATACAATATGTGAGAGTAGTGTAGCCTATTGTTAATCATCAAGATAATCCTATCTGAATCCACCATCTTCTGGCAATATATCTCCAGTTGTAGGATTTTTCTGCAGTTAATTTCAAAAATTTTTGATGTAGATAGGCCCGTGAGTGCTTGTCATAAATTGCTTCATTGGTCTGAATCTCATGACATGAAGTTTTGAAAGCATTTCCTTTCAGCAAATTACTTGGAAGTTAGAAAGCTAATACCGAATGGGCTCCTTGAACACTTCATTTGTTTTCATTGCGCTATGAGTGGTGATTAATAAAAATGCATGGTTGACTTGCATCGATCGTGAATGATATTCCAACTCTTGTGAGAAGAATCTTAAAACACCTTATTTTCTTATTTGGGTGAATATTTATATTTCCTTCAATGCCAAGCAAAAACGACAAGAACTTTATTGGTTACCTTATACTAGGACTAAAATTTTCAGAGTATGCTGTTCAATAAATGAGTTACCCACATGGATTTGTAATTAAATATGTATGAATGCATTCAAGACAAATTATTCTATATTTATAATTACTGTTTATGATAAATTTTAAAATATTTTACCACTGGTTATCGATAAGTCTACAATGTATCTCATTAAGGAAATATATCGCGTCGAGATTTGCTTTCCCATTCTGTTCGCAGGAGAAGTATATTAAACAGTGGCTGATTTGTATATCCACACGCAGTCGGAATTTGATCAATCTCACTGCATGCGTAATTCGGCCGCCCGCAGAAAGCCCCACAGGAAAACATGCGGCGGCCTCCCACCCCTGATTATCGGTCAGCTTCATCATCCTGGATGGGCACTTTTCAACAGTTTGTTCAGCTGTAGACCACGAGTGATTTAAATACATGAATCAGCTGGGGAGGGAAGGTTCTCTACCAGCAATATAATGAAGCGTTAAGTAATTAAATTTTCATTACTTGCTGACACATTTGTTTGAATAATTACGCGCGTTCGATGAATAATTGCCAGATTGGTTGTATTGAAATTCGGGAGGAATGAGAAATACCTCTGAGAACGGAAATTCATCAAATCATTTAAACTCGACATGTGATGCTTTTGTGCTATATTTATTAATTCTTGAAGACATAATTTTATTGTAAATTCTGTTATAAAGAGCTTGGTTTCTAAAAGGTACAAATTAAATTAAATTTTGATACTTTGGAGAGGAAAGAGATCAAAAATTGTTGGTTCGATACACGAGAGAAACAAAATTCTCTCACTGAGACAAATTATACACGTTAAATTATACCATAAGTTTAAATTAGCCATTACTTGTGTGGTGAAGGAAATTTGAATATAAAGGTGCTAACTCATCGTCGTTTGGCCATTTCCCAAAAGACAAACTTGTAAATAGCGTTTTGCGTACACAGAATGCTTTGAAGTTGGAAATACTGGCTTGTATCAAGACCTACCATAAAGAAATTAAAAAGTTGGTAATTTGTCACGAAGTTAAAAATATCGTGCTAATATAGGATACGATGAATATTCCTTTTGATTCAATGTACTCATTCTAATGGGTTGAAAAATTCAGATTTAAAGAGGCAAGATAAGGTGTCAACCGCGTTATTTGATTGTAGTTCAAAATTAAGAAATGATGGCGATGTGAAGTGGTTTCTTAAACAAAAACCTCTGATGGAAGAGTATCATAATAACCTCTAAGAATTAAATATTTTTAGGATATGGTGGGAAAGACTTTTAAAAAATAAACTTTCAGTATATTTAAAAATAACTATAATATCCTCTTTCATATCTCAGAAAAATATTGTTAATTTAGCACAATTAAAGCTACAGTATTGGAATGAGAAAAATAATATAAAAAATATTTGACAATTTTTTTGTAAGAGGGCATTATTGTGAACAAATTATTAACTCATCACCGCCTTTTCCTTTACTAATCTTAATGTGAATGGCTGATTAGACACATTTTTGTGAACCAAGCCTTTTCAATATTAATTGTAAAAGTGAAAGTCTGACGTCAGAGTGATGCATTTTCATTAACAATAAGTTCTGTTGATCTAATGTGGGAATAACATATTAAAAGGGCTGAGAAAAAATTAGAACGAAATATTTTTGAAAGTCTTTTATACTTTAATGACATAATTTTCAAAACATTGTAAGGAATAATTAGTTATAGAATTTGCGAGTACTTCAAAATTTAAAAAAAGTTATCCGTTATCAAGGGAATGTGATAATGAGAAAGTGAAACAAACTGTAACGTTAATATTAGTCTTTCAAGAACTTATCATTTGAAGTAGGTTTTTTTAATGAAATAGAAGTTGTCAAATACAAATGATATTACAATATTTTCAAACTCAATACAAATATTAATATTTAAAACATATTATTTATGATATTTCTTGTCGACGTAACAGGTAAGTTTATTCCTAATAAATTGTTTACATGAATCAAAAGAAAATAACTATGATGTTTGTTTATTGCAATAGATTTTTTTCACTGTTTATATAACTGTAATGAACGTAAACGTTTACCCTGCTCCATCAGCTCCACCTCTCGTAATATTTAAGGGTAAAAATCATAGTATATCCTGGTATTGGAAAAAATATCGTCATACCATTGATAGCATGTATTAAACAACATTATTACTATTACTAGAGCTAGATATTACGTTGTCAACAACGAACAGTGAGCTAACTGGCAGCTGAATTCAGTCCATCATTTCAAGAGATTTTCAGTTGGATTCTCGTTATAGATTATGTAGTCGCTGGATTATGCAACTTTAAAGTAAGAAATTCATGCATTTCTGTCCAAAAAGCTATTGTTGAATTGTTGAACAACAAACAATTGAAACAGAGGAACAGAAAAACAATAAGAAAGAAAAATGAAGTATATAGTCACAGATTTTATCTCATATTATTTTCTAAAAAATTATAAAATGCTGTTTCAATTATTTGATTTAAAATGCATAATTAGAATACTTTCCAACCACTATATAAGTTAAAATCAACGAAATAAACCTTAATTTGAGAGCAAAATGGAAGTTAATTTTATGTAAATTTTCAAAGTTTAGTATTATTAAATAATGTTTCTTTTGTAGCTATTATACTATTACTTAAAATATTGTTCTCTATAAAATTCTGGATTAGTTACAAGTGTTCAGAATTTTTGTTTTCCTTCGAAAAAAGGATTAAAATCAAAAAACAGATTTTTCAAAGGAAAATTTTTTTAAATTATTTTTAAGCAATATAGTTTTAATCATAATATACACTTTTACAATTATTATTACAGCAACAATACAGATATTTTTATAAATTTTTAAATTTGTTATAAATTTATAACTATATAAATTAAAACTTAAGATATATGAGAGTAGTTTTATGAATTGTGAATTTTAAACGTTTGGAATTGGACAATAATTTTATACACGACTTGAAATTCAACCTAAACCTAAATTTATAAATATAATAGTTCGACCAACTCAATATCAAATTTGAAGTATGAAGTGGGAGTCAAACCTACAAACTGCTAAGCTGAAAGATAGCTACCAGCTTATTAAATCAAATTAAAAAATAAATGCTTGCTATAATCCATTTTAAATATTATAAAATAAGATAATTGATTCATATTCTTATTGAATATTTTAAAACGTGATATTTAGAATACTGATTTTTTTTTTCGAAAATAAGTAATAAGATGAATATGTTATAAATAAAAATGGCCAAAAATAATCTAGCAATTTATTTTACATATTAATAAAATTTCATAATTCAAGCTGTTGTTTTTTGAATGTAGAGCATTATTACTTAAATGTAAAAAAAAAAAAAGAGTTAGTTAATCAAAAGAATACATAATTCATGGGTTCAATTTTATTATCATTAATAAATAAAAGTGAAAGTTTTTTCCCCTTATCACCCATAAAAATTTTTGCAAGCACAATAAATAACTAAAACATTACTTTCCTCTTATAATATCGTTAAAAACGAGCAAAAAAATGAGTTATTTCCTAAATTATTGCTCTAATTTCTTAAAATGGTGGAAGTTAAGAGCTTCTAAATATAGCTGCTGTGTGCTTGTTAAATATCGAAGCCTTCAACTTCGATCCATGAGTTTTAAAAGCTTTTTTAGTTTATTTTTCCCGATAAAAGAGAAAAAATATAAAAAACAGGGAAAAAGTGGAAACGATTGATTCGTTAACGGTTTCTTCATTAAAAATCCTTTACTCTAATGACGGAATCCATTGCCTAGCCGATTTATTTTAGGTAATTGAAAAGCTTATCTCCAACACCAAGCTTTCGGTAGGGAAAAAAAGAGAGAATTTTCGGACAAAATCATTACTCTGCGACTAATATTCTATTATCCGTGAATTTAATGGCTCCATATTGTGAGGGAAGTGGTTACGACTCAGAGTGGTGCAGGTCCTAATAGGGAGGGAAGCGTTTATTTTTACGCTTTACGATTACGTCACTAATTAAAGCGATGTGGTATTTTAGCTTTTAATTTGAGCTCCATATTTAACAAGGTGCAAATATGTCTAGAAGTTTATAATATATTAAACCCTAGAGGGGTAAAACAAAAAATTAAAGCAGAACATATCGTAAGATGTTTTCATTTTTTCTTTCTGAAAGTATTTATTATGAAAGTGTTTTTATCCTTCGTTATAGCATAAAAAAAATGTATTTTTTTTTTTATAATTCTCGCATTCAAAATTCTACTTTGAATTTTTCCGATGTCCATGTTATAATTTGCAAATCTTTTTAAGGATTTGTAAAATTTATGCAATGAAACTGGAATTTCAGTTTTGGATCTAAAAGCCTAAAATTATGATGATTTCGGCTATTGTAGAATATATTATCTCGCATCTTAGTGAATTTGATATTATTTGAGAGAAATTTGAGTATAATTAAAGCTTTTTCAAATTGAAGCTTTTCAGAGGATTTATCTTTATTAAAGATCATTATAATAATGAATGTATGTATGGATTTAAGTAAAGGAGAGAATTCTCATTTTCATCGCCAAGGATAATTTAAATACATAGTAATTAATAGATTATAAACTATAAGAAAATTCGTTATTTAGAAGTTCTTCAAATAATCAGAGAATTTATGTCTTCAAAATATGAAAGGATTCAACATGGCCAGAGAATCATTCAAATAAACAAAAATTATGTTAATGTAAACAAAAATTTATGAGCTTTTGAGCTATGTAATTATTTAAATGCTAGAGAAAGTATCATTGTTAAGCTGCATTTTGAATAGTTATATATATATATATATATATATATATATATATAAATATATATATATATATAAAAAAAAAAATATATAGAGATACAAATATGGCCACACATTCAGCCCAAAAGCAACTCAAATTGAATTATGTCAAAGTAGATATTTGAAGATTGTCTTTTATCTGAAACAAATATAATTATTAAAATATCGTTGTAAGATTTTTCCTTTTGATATATACAATTATTTAAATGACTTAATTAAATTTATTTGTATGCTGGTTATATGTTCTATCTTTTTACTGTATTTAAGTAATCTTATTTAATTACTTTTTGTATTTCTATTTGTGCCAAATATTTAAGCGATATTTTAATATTTTTGTATTTTTTCCAGATATTAAACAATATATATATATATATATATATATATATATATATATATATATATATAAATGAAGGTATTTTCATCTTTATTATGGGATCAGAATAATTAGAGAATTCATGGATTCAGAACAATGAGGCAATTCATCACTGATCGTTCAAATAAATAAATAATTTATGGGTTACAAATTGCTAAATAATTCATTGTCACTTTGGAATTACTTGATTAATTATACAATTTTTGGTATCAAATTTATGAGAGTATTCAATGTATGTAATTGGACCAATCACATTACTAAGCAGTTTATGGAATCCAATGTATTAGAATATTCACTACAGTAAGCATAAATAATTTTAGGATTCATCATTTTTATGAAATTATTTGAATAGTTAGAAAGTTTATAGACTTAAAATTATGAGATAATTTATCAATATTAAAGAATGATTCAATTAAGTAGATAGTTAGTTGTAATTAACTGTCTAGAATATAAATCAGTAAATGGTGCGTCATTATATATATTTGGAATCAATAGAAGAATTATGGAATCTATGGATTCAAAATAATGAGAAAATTCATTATTGTTATAAATTCATTTCATTGACTAGACAGCATACGGATCTCAGATTGGAAAAATATGCATCATTGTTATAGAATCATGCCCATAATAAGAATTTATGAATACAAAATTATCATAATGCTCCTTTGTTTGTCAAATGATTACTTAATTAATTAGAAATAACAAGAATTCTTGGTTATTAATAATATTATAATTGCCTGGGGAAATTATTTAAATAATCAGAAAATATATACATTTTTTAAAAATAACTGTATTTATTATTATTACAGGATTATCAAACAATTTGAGGATTTCTGGAGGCAGATTATTAGAGGATTTATGTTTACATAAGAATGAAAACTAAATAATCAAATAATTATTTGATTTTTCAAAATAAACTGCTTAAATGGACATTAAAAATCTGAAATTTTCATTTTCTATAATACTTGAATCATTATAATAATTCCATATTCAGAAACTAGTATTTAAAAGAAAACCCATTAATTAATTTCAAATCATCTGCATTTCTTAAATCATAATATGAAAAAATTTAAAACATCTTAATATGAAATATTAAAATGTTTCAACTCTTTTCAGATTAGGAGTATAATGTCCATGAATATATATGAATGTCAACCTATCATTAATTGACTACATTTAATAGATTGATCAAAATAATATTTTACAGTTTTTAATTTATAATAAAGGCTTTATAAATTAATAATGCTTAACTTTTACCTATTATTATTTAAAATATTGTTTTTCGTGTTTTTAACGTAACAAGGTCGTTAATATTTTAAAATTATATTTAAGAAATTTTTAAAAACTAAATACTTAATTAAATATTTACAGATGAAAAATACAGAAATAGTTAAACATTTTAACTTGAACAAATGAGTATAATGAATATTTTTATATATTTAGTTTAAGGTTTATTATAAATTACTACATAAAATTATTGGTTGTTTATAGATATTCCATGAAAAAACCAGCAGCATATAAAAGCCTTCTATTCCATTTAACTTATTTCCAGAAATATTCTATTCAATACCCATGTTTATTAAATCGATGCAAAACCTTTGAATAATAAATTTCTTTTTCATTGCAAAACAGAAAGATATATTTGAATTGAATTTCCGTTTACCAAAATGCATTTTTATTAAATAGTTACTATTCCCGAACAAACAGTGGCAGTTCTTTTGGTAAATAAGAATGCCATGCGTCATTCAAGCACGCGCTCTCTCAGAATATATCGCCTGAAGGGAAACGAATGAAAGTCTAGCATTTAAGAAAGACTTTGGGAACGGTTAATATTGTATTCTAGAGTTATGTGTATGAAAATTTGATAGGAAAATAAAATTTCTTGTCTGGATATTTGTTTTTCTGATACTTGGAAAAGAAAAGGATATTAAAATAACTTAGAATTTTATTTCAGATAATAGAAATAATTATTTTCCTATAAAATAATCAAAATTATCTTTGAATAAGATGTTTATGTTTATTTATTTAATGTGTATGTGTAGAAAATAAGTAAACTAAGAAAGGATTAATCTGGTGTTTTTTAAGTTTATTATTATATAAGAGTTAAATTTATTGAGTTGTATTATTTAAAATTTAAGAAACACCACTTAAAATTCAAGAAATACTTTCTTAGTAAATATAATTATTCAGCAAGGAAATTTACTTTTTCAAGTTTTCATATATATATAAATTTTAGACATCTCTAGCTCCTAGGAAGTTTAATAAATTAGAGAGCTGTTTAAAATTTATAAATTAAATGCTAATGTGTTACAAATTGGTAGTAAATGTTTGGTGAATAAACAAATGATAAGAAAAAGATTAATATAAAGTTTTTTTTTTTAAACTGAAGGATGTACAAAAAATTAAAGATAATTTCTGAAGCTATTTTATTATTTGCGATTTCATATCCATACTGCTAAAGTGTCAGCTGTTTATTTCAGTTTTTAAAATGTGAAATATTAAAAATTAACTTATAGTAGTTAATTCTTTCTTACGTTTAATTAGTTTTTATATTCCTTTGCTATTCATTAAAAATGCATAAACTTATTTATTAAGCTAACTATTTACTATTTGAACTTAAATAAAACTAAGAAAATAATAATATATCAACTCTCTCTCTCATTCTATTAAATATTAAATAAATTTCTTCAACCATTGCTCTTATTAATTTTTTAATCGTTTTTTTCCAATGTTTACAAAATCAGTCAATGTACTCATATTATGCTCAATAAGATAGTCTTCGGCAAATTCAAGTATCGAACTCAACACATTCTGGACATGAGAATTTTCCACCAAGTTATCGTATTGAATGCTGAAGTAGTTTTAATTCCTTGATGAAGGAAATATAAATACGGAGCTAAATGTTTCAAAGAAATGTTCGTGTTAAATGTATGATTTTCATTTCAAATATACACAAAAATGAAACTTTTAATAATGATAAAATCTTTTTGAAAAATGTTTCTGTGATTGGCAAATAAATTATAAAATATGAATAATTTAAACTAGTATTTACATTGTACTGGTATAAATGCGGTTGTATTATAATCTTTAAAGTATTTTAAACGTTTACTAGTATTAAGCGTTTTCTCAGATGAAATTTTAGAATTGTAAATAGAATATTCAACGTGTTAACCTTTGGATCAACTATTAGAGGCTTCGATACCCCTCAACGATGTTTATTATTTTTGGGGATTCACTTAAAATCAAACCATTTGAATTAATCTTCCATGCAAGAACGGGATCCTACACTAACAAATTAAACACATTTGTTTTAAGATTATTTACAAAACTAAGGTAAAAAATTTTAGTCTAGTGACTCTGCTGCAATTAGTGATAGACGCAGGCACTACAAATATACCCATGCGAGGCTGGAAATAATCTTACGCACTGTCGAACTAAGCGTTTCAGGTAGAGGATGATTAAACTAGCTGCTAATGTGTATTGAACGTCATATGAGATTTATTAAAGTTCATAAGTAATTTATTTGTCATAAAAATACCGAGTATAAATCTTAATGATAATAAATGTTTTTAGTAATAAAATGCACTATTAATAATGAATAGTTCAACATAATACAATTTAATAATTATTTGAAAAAATTTAAAATATAATAATAATAATACATACTAATAAAGAAGAAGAAATATTATTTTGTGTATTGCATCATTTTAATTTATAAGACTTAACAAAACACAAGAAAAAATACAAAGCTTTCTTCGTTTTGTTCTTGAAAATTAAGAGTTTTTTCACGTTAATTTTCAAAATTAAATTAGGAATTGAACAACAGAAGGCGATCGAAAAACAAATGCCAATTTTGTCAATTGAAAAAAATATGTTAGTTATATTAAAAGCATCATTTTATGTTGGTTTTAATATAGTCATTCCAACTTATTTATAGCATTTTATATTTCCATTTTAAAGCTCCATTTTTTTTCTTCCCATTTGTTTCTTTGAAAATTGTTCATATAAATAAAATATGAAGCACTACTAATAAGTAGTGGTTCACATTATATTTATATATTTTGTTCATTTTTCATTTCATCAGTTCATTTTAATTATATATGTACATAAACTGATCATAACCCAAGCATAATTGCTACAATTAACCACTTGTTTATTGTGTAGTTTGATGATGAGGACAAGCATTCAAGTTTATTACCATCTTATCTATTATTAATTATCATATTGTTAACTGAATGATTTAATTTATTCAGTTAACAAGGTATTATTGTACATTTTACCATAGTCGGTAAACAACCTTCTATTTTGTTTATGATTTGTACTACTTCAATGCATAAAAGTAATCGCCATTTAATTTTAAAGTTAATAAATTCCCAGTTTTAACATATTTCATCCTCGTACGTTTGAAAATGGCTACATTTCTTAAATACAATGAACAAGTGTAATTTTCCTTTCACGCGTAAAGTGTGACAAAGAAAGAAGCCATTTTAAGAAACATGAGAATGCTTTGCTTAAGCAAACACAATGAATGAGAAACAGAACTTTATTGAGCTTGTAACGTTTTCTTTCAAAATGAATAGAGCAGCTCTTTGCCTTTTCAGTATGATGCTGCCTTTGTTGTTCACTTTACCTGGAACAGTTGTATTCCATAAAACAAAAGACGTTAAGAAAGTCTCTTATAAGTCACAAGGGACTTGGCTTACTTTTCGTCGAAATATGTCGCCAAGGCACGTAATTTTCTCATCGATAAACTCCATTGTCCAACCTCTCTCTTGTTCGACGAAGCTATCTGTCTTTGAACGAGCTATAATAAATATCGGGTTGCTTTGTGTCTCTTCTCTTTTTGGGGAGGCTTCTTTTAAAGAATGTTACCTTTTATGTATGAAGTTCGCTATGTCGGGAGAATTAGTGGCAGGCGATATTTTCTGTTTGGAGTTTAATGAGAATGATTTGATGACGATGAATCAGCGGATATCGTGTAGCGAAAAATGGGACATGGCAGAAAATTCTATTTTTCCACTCTGTTGACAGTTTTAGTATTTTGATCGTTACTAATAGTGCACATAACTTTTAAAATGAAAGGCTATTATTTTCTCAGTTTAAAGACTGATTAAGAATTAGTTGGGTAATAATTTATTGGGGAGTTCTATAAAATTTTAGGGTTTACTACTTATAAGTTTATAATATTTTTATTGCTTGTTTGTTAATTTTTAAGATTTAAATATTCGTTAGTTATGCTTATTACTTTCACTTTCGTTTTATTCATTATTTTTGTTTTGAAGTCATTAAAACGTAATAAATGAATATATATATATATATATATATATATATATATATATATATATATATATTGTGGTTTTAAAATATTGATGTTTTCTATAGTCATCTTTCTTTTTATGAAATTCTCGTTTCATTCAGTTATTGTTTTTCATAAAGTAACATCTTTATCCCGAAATGTTAAAATGTTATTTTTGTATTACATTTTTGTGTTTTATTTTTATTAGTTCATGCTGATATGCAACATATAACTAATAAAAGGCTAAGAAAAAGAATGAGTATGAAAATTGTAGATGAATTTGAACAATGAGAATAAAAATGAATGTTTGATATTAGAATGAACATTCGGAATTCATGACATTGAATATAAGAAATGAACACTGTGTGCAATATGAATGTGACAATAATGACCATAATGCACTATATGACAAAAAATTAAGCATTACACATGGGAATGAGTAATGTATAACATGAAAATGATTATCTATTTTGATGATTAGCTATGTACCTTAAAATTATTTCGTATTATAAAGTTTCGTTAGAAGGAATAATGAAGTATATGAAAAATAGCTTTCATATTAGCGATCATTTTTGAGAAAAGCAATAACAATGTACCTGGAAAAAATAATATATTCTCGATTATACAACAGAGGGTTAACGAGATTGAAAAACCAACGTATTACATGAAGATGAACAACAGCATGTTCTATGTTCATGTAAATTCACATTAATAGGAATTATGCACACTAAACAAAAATAATGTATCACATGGATAAAATGTGCAAATGAGCCAGGAACATAAGCTTATGTACTTTCCAGATTAAATAAGCTGAAAAGTAAAAACCCAAAACACTTTATTTTAAATACACTGAAAGCAATTTTCTTATGTACCTTTTTGTACGCATATCAAAAGTTTAATTAAATTGGAACATAATTGATGAAATCATAAAAATCAGTCATTGAATTATTTTTATTTTTCCCATTCATTCCATCAGATAACCTAAGTATTCCATTTGTTAATTACATTACATTTATCCCAGTATAAACTATATATATATCCGGTGTGGTCAAATTCCTAGTTTATTATGAGTTTAAATAGTTTTTTTTACATTTATTTATTTTTAATCAAAAATACTTACGTTATTTATGATAAATTCGTTTTCTTGCTTTCCCTTACTGGGTTATTGCTCTGCTGAAAGTACTAGCCTCATAGGTTGGTTTCGTTTAAAAAAGTTATTTCCAGTTACTTTATAAGGGCTTTAGTTATTATCTAGGTTATAATATTTTTTGTGACCCTTCTATTTATCATATTACTTTTTTAGAGATATACCTGAAGATTTCTAATTTTTCATGGGGTCCCTACTCACCGCAAAAATATAGATTCAGTTATTATCAGTTATAATGCATAATCAATCAGTTATAATGTATAAACGTTAATACCGAAAATGCATTTATTAAGAAGTAATTTATTAATCATTGATATTTCAAAAGATACGTATTTTTATTCCCTTATTTATAGAGCACATTTCTTGAACATTCTATGTTTAAATTGCTAGAAAATTGGAATTTTAGCTTCATTTGGCGACTTCAGCTACAGTTTGGCACACACACGAACTCGGCTCAATAAACAAATGTTTCAGTGTGTAGTGCCGATGGGGAACGGAATATGATGCAAAGAAAATATGAAACATGTTTATAAAACTAGAATGATAATCTTATATCACAATATGATTTTGAAATTAAATTTATTAAGAATAAAATCTCTTAAGATAATCCTTAAGAGAAATTTTATTTGAATCAAAATTATTCATGTTTATAGAATTTTGTTCAATTTTACATACATTTTCCTAGTTTTTATGCTTTTAAATGAATATGTCAAGTACATAATTGTGTGAGAGAATAATATTTATTGCCAAGTTTTATTTAATCTTAAATTATATTTAATTCTAAAATATTGATACATTTTTACAAATGTATGTATTAAAAGCTTCATATATATTTAAATAAACATTTAAATATGTATTTAAATTTCACAGAATATTAACCTTCTTGCTGCGCATCCCCTGATTTCAACGGAAAACATAAAAGTAGCCAAGTTGCGCAAACCGTGATTTTCGGTGGGATACATTTTTTGGTCTATTTAACTGAGCAGCCAGCTTTTTCCTCGTTCATAGTTTCATTTCCTATTTTCTGTGATGTTTAATTGTTTATTTAGATGTGGTCTAACAGATGGCACATTTCAGCGAAATAAACGAGAATTTTTTGTTGAATTTTCCTCCACCAATTCAAAGCACAAATGTAACCTATATATTTACAACACTGATAGTGGTACTGACTGAGATTTCAGGTATATTGAAGATAGTTATAGCGAAACTGATGAAAATTTCTTAAATTCCTCAGCGAATATTGACGAATCTGATTTTGCATATTTTCATTAGTATATACATTTTGCCACATAATATTTTATAAAATAAATCATAATTTAGCAAAGATTAATTTTCAGAATTTTGCTTCTATATGAATATTCTTCAGTTTCATTATTCTAACACACTTTTTTATTATCTAGTTCTATATTGAAAAAAAAACTTTTTACAATTTTTTTTTAACCTTAAAATGTACTTATTTGAAATACGAAATAATAAAATTACGCAATTTTTTAACCAATTAGATAAAAAAAGTAAGTGAGGAAATTAAAAAATAATAAAAATTGAGAATGATAATAACTAAATAAGCAAAATCAAACATTTTTTAAAAAAGAAAACTTTTATGAAACTTTATTTTTGTTAAAATGATATAGATATTTTCGCAAATAGAGATGAAACTATTTAAAATAAGTTACCTAGAATACACCAAATGGTTTCTGCAATATGACAATATATCTTTATATCGGCGACCAGTCAGAGGTCGCCGATATAAAGATGAGATCCTCAGACCTATTGTAGTCCCTTACGCTGCAACAATCGGAGATGACTTTATTTTAATGGACAATAACTGCAGGCCACATCGTGCTAACCTGGAGGAGGATTTCCTTTTCTATGAAGGAATCGTATGAATGGAATGCCATCGTTTTTCCAAACATGAATCCAATAGAGCACGTTTGGGACGTTTTAGGAAGACGAGTTGCTGGCCACCAACCACCCCCATAAACTCTCCAAGAACTGGAAAGAGCTCTTCTGGAAGAGTGGAACAGAATACCCCAACTCGTGATTAATAGCCTCATTGACTCCATGCCTCAAAGGTGTTCAACTTTGTTGGACGTCTGTGGAAACCATACCCCCTACTGAAAATGATTTCCTTTGAAGAAAACATCTTTTCTTATTCCTTTTCTTTCATATGCACAAATTGTACTTTTTTTTCTTTTGCATACAAATGTGCAATAAAATGTATTTTTTTCTGCTAAACATGTGTAATTAATTCTCATATAACCTACTACGTCTGACGACCATGTATCAATCAGCTAAAAAGTTTGCCATCCACAAAATCCATCTAAAACCACAATATTTTTTAATTGTTTTGAGCAGTGTATTACTTTGCAATTTAATAGTAAAATGAAGTAATGGTTTATGTTGTTTGTACATTTTACAAATGTATACAAAAAGTCTCATAATAGTTTTATATATTAAAATTTGCAAAGAAATTTAAATATAAGTAACAGAAAAATACATAGAGTATTTAAAATCAATTAAAAATGAAAAAGTAAATCATAAGTCTTATAAAACATCATTTTTGTTAAATTGATAGATACCTTCGCATTTAGACATCAGAATATTTAAAATAAGTATGTCAAAAAATATCAGATATTTTAAGCACAGGATAATGAATCTACGTAATGTAATAAAGGTATGGCAATAGCTCATAGTGTCTGTACAATAATCTATTAGAGGAAAGATTAATTTTTAATTATCGCAATAACTGAAAATAATGATCATTATTGATTTTATAGATAATTATGTTTTTCAGTAAAGGCAGCTTTGTGTGCCAATTATTGTTGTTTTTATATCTTATCTCGATTCTAGCCTTAAGAATGCAATTGTCTGATTAGATTTATGATAAAATGAAAATTAAGTACTCTAAGAGCAATATTTCAATCTTGAATCGAAATTGTCACATGTGATACATTCAAATACATTCTTAGATACTACAGTAATTAGATTATAATTATAGTTAAATCGCAACTACTCACAATTGCAGAAAACGATATCATCAAAATTAAAAAAAAACTATTGACAAATTTCTACATGTAAAGAAATAATAACCGATACAGAGAGATCGGTTTGTAGTTGACAATATTATTTGCATCTGTGGTGTACAAAACAGAATTCGTAATGTTTCACACATAAATGCATTATACACTATTTTAAAATTCAAAGCAAATTCGATAAAACCCAATTTTCTTTTCAATAATTATAAGAAACATGCAAAGCTAATGTCTGAATGGTTAGCTTTATGGTTTCTTTTTCACCAAGTCTTTGCAAACGCATCAGATGGGTGAATATAAATCTTCTTTGATAGATTCAGTTCCCATGTGCTAAAGAAAAAATGGAATAACAGGTCAACCAAACCACAGCAAATCATCATGCACTTGAAATTGAGGAATTCAGTATGAAATTGAATTTGAAAATCTATGAAATTTATTTTTAATATTTGTCTTCAAACCAAATGCATAATGTTTCAGATGCATCGTGCCAAATAAGCTTGAATCGTTGCTCAATTGAGTAGTAGCACTTTTACCCCGAGAAAAGAAAAGTTTTTTTATTAAAGACTACATGCAGAATGCTACAATCCACTTGAAAATCTATATATTTCATTATTAAATTAAAAATGTTAATTAAATGTATACTAAATATATACTATATTTACGCGTTTGGTTTCATCTTGAGAGACAAGTTTAAAAGCCAAAAATATCAAAAGAAATTTCCTTTTAATAGAAAAGTATTGGCTTTGAGGTTGAAAAAAATTACTTATAATGGGGGTTAAAAATAGCTTACAAAATCAGCTTCTAGAAAAAATATTTGTAAAGCATAAAAAACAAGTTCTGTTTGAGTATAATCTATTGAAATAAATCAGTGAGAAGTTTAACAATGAAATTCTGACTTTAGGAATGTAACATCAACAATACTTCCAGAAAGGATTTTTCGAATATAATATGGCATATTTCTGAATCGCTGGATTCTATTGTCAGGAATTTTACGTCAACAATATTTTCCGGTAGGATATTTCTAAGATATTATTATTTATTCATGAATTACAGGGTGGAAACACGTATTCTCTCTCCCTCTCTCTCTCTCTCTCACACACACACACAGGTATGTGTGTCTTAATTAGTAATTTATAATATTGACTCCTTCCATTAAGCCACGCAACCTGTCTAGTGGTTAGCGTAACTGACTACGGACGATGGGGAGGACCTTGGTTCGAATCCCGACACGGGCATGGCTAAATGTGGCTCGCCCTATAAACGGGTATGTGGTGGTGTGGCGTGGGTGATGCTACTCGTACCTCCGTGACCTAGTTCACAGGTGCCCACCGGGTAATGATAAAATGAGTAGCAGTTTCTGGCCTTGTTGCGGCAAATGGGATAATGTACTTACTTGCTCAAGGGTGCTCGCCATTAGAAATAAAATAAAAAAAGGATTCCTTCCATTAAAACTGACTGGAATCAAATGATCCTGAACCTTGCACTTTGAGGCGATCAGCTTCATCATTTGACCGTGTTAAATCAGCATTTTTATTGTAGTAAGGCGTCTCTCTTATGCAAGGATGGTAAGCGAATTAATACCAGACCTAGTCTCAGACCCTGTATGAGAGGTCCCACGTATGTTGAATAATGTATATGGTCTCATATACCTCTAGTATAACATGTTGTAAAATAGACAGATCTGTTTTGTTTTGATTTATTTGTTTCTTTGCCATCACTTTTTTCCGCGCAAGAACTAAACCAACAGAAACTTATTACTTAAAGGGAATTTCAAAACATTGCGAGCATTCACACTCAAAATCATTAGTTTGATTTGTTTGTTTTTTAATAATCCTTTTCTGTACACAGTGGCTGATTATAACACAACCTGTAACTCCAAATGGATTCTAAAGCACGATAATCATCCGAGCCTGAGTTGGAAATCGAACAGACTAACTGTTGAGCCGAAGCCAAGAATGATAAGTATTCTGTCTACTCAACCACTCAAGAATGAGAATCTAACGGATGGACGACTGGAGTTAACCATTTAAGCTTAAGGTTTTTAGGTACCAGCTTGAGAAAGAAACTCTTCATTTGAACTTTATTTTAAAACAAGGCTTGGTGTGTATGCATAAAGGATACAGTCAGATGATAAGTCGTCAGAATCTAATATTTCTTTTTATTTCAAGCATTATAAATAAACAAGTATAAAAGCAATTTATAGCAATAAAAAATTATATATAGCCCTTAATTTTATATCTATTTGCTTCATTAATTTCATGAAAATCAAATTCATTTTAGAATAAAATAAAATGAACTAAACATAAAAACTTGTCAGAAACATAATAGCACATATATATAGTATTACATTTCGCAAACAAAATTCTGTTAGTAGGGAGTACACAAAAAGGAGCTTGGACTCGAATTTTACGAAGTGCAGCTTCGAAAGAAGAGATATATCATATCAAATTTAATATGTATGTGGAAAAGGTTTCTTTCATAACCCAAGCAGCCGGCATTCAAGGAACATTTGTGAAAAATAAATGCATTACAATGACAGTAACTGGACAAATAAAAGCTTCTGCGGAAGTATTTTTCGATAAACGAGCGCGGAAAACAGAACATGTCAGAACAACCGGATCTCAGACCCGTTCCGATGTCGGCGGATGAAAATCCCATTTTACATTAATTTATACTTCTACTCGAAACTCCTTTGGCACAGGGAATTCTCTATCCATTCTTTATTTAAGTCAGGGCTCCGGAAATTCACTGCACCCGCAACTGGAATTGTAATCCAATTCAGGAGTCGATGTAATATTTATATTCTTCTTCTTGCGTTGCATTATGAATGGTATATCCCCCGTTGCCAACCGAAACAACTTAAAACTTAACGAAAAATTCCAGTCCTAGAAAATAAGAAGCGAGAAAAGAAGACACAGACAAAAAGGAGAAGAAAAAATATAAAAAAAGTATATAAGGAACTTTTTTTCTTTAAATCGATATTTTCCTCAAATAGAAAAAGGTTTTTTATCTACTATATTTATACGACTGATTTTCAGGTTCTTAAAAGAATGCAAACGAATCGGAATAAAATTGCAGATGCTTAAATTGGGAGTGGATATTAAAATGAAGCCCTTGGCAACGAAAGAGAAATATGCTAGTTTATTTATTTAAAATTTTAAAAGGAGTATCATAAGTGTGTGAAATATTTGAGTAATCACAGAGCTAATGCATCGCTCGGAGACAAGTTGAGTTGCAGCCTCCTTCTGCCTTCCCTGAAGCGGTAGAATGCATTAGAAAGGGGGTTTTAATGATTAAAAGAAAGTGTAATCTTATATAATAGGAGTGAACTGACGAATTTCGAAACCGAGTGTTTCGCAATTTTCCTTCTCGAGGTTCGAGTTGACCGCAAACCTTAAAAGAACGTTTCTTATGGTGATATTTGAAACCAATTTATTGTCTTGTTTTAAGTGATGTGAGCAAATTATTGCGCTTTAAAATGTTTTTCTTTAAAAAGAAGAAATATATGAGCATTGAAATAATTTTTTACATTTAAAATTATATTTATTCTAGTTTTTAAAGATTACATTCACAAATGCTTACAAAAATAGCTCATTTTTATTTAAAGATAGAATGGACACTGAATAAGGTTATGTTATTTGTTTTCTCTTCGTTTCGATAATGTACTCATGAAGAAATTTGAGGGGATTTTAAAAATTGTTAGGGAAGACTTGTTCTTAAAAAATACAGAAAATATTAAAAACAGAATTTTTTAAAATTTCATATAAAAAGTATTCATAATGAGCGTGGTTTCAAAATTAACAAAAAGCACTGCATCGAAATTATTTAATTTGGATGGTTATGAAATTCGACTGAAAAATATTAGTTTTAAATTTTGATGAGCTCACATTCTTTTAAATTACAAATCTTTAAAGAATCATGTATTATATTACACATTGAAATTATTTTTGATTCTAATATTTTTGAATTTATGGAAAAAAAACTATTATAATTTTGAAATAAAAAGTAGAGGACATAATTTTTTTTAAAAATTATAAAACGAGAAAACACAGGATCCCCTGTAGCATTAACATGTGTTCTGGAGTAAGGAAGAAATTAATGCTAGTAAATTTTGCTGGAAATTTTGATCAGTAGGGGAGAGCTAGTTTTGATGAAACGTACGATTCAAAATGGATTGTCATTTGCGATAAAAACATCAATTTGCATAGTATGATATTTGTAACTCACATGAACTGATTAACCAGAACCAATACTATTTACTGTTTAATTAAAAAAACTAATTAGTGTACTTTATTTCATAAAGAATATAAATTTCACTTAAAATAAGATATCTATCTAGCTGTCTGTCAATTATTATA
>JAPDSC010015634.1:158909-189272 GCA_026290005.1 Latrodectus geometricus | reverse complement strand
TATATATATATATATATATATATATATATATATATATACTTACATAAGGGACAATGCAATAAGTATTTTTCAACTATTTAATTTATTTTGTTTATTGTAAATTCTCCAAACATATTCTGAAAATCTTTTTTGGTATATATATGTGCATATGTATTGGTTACAGAATGAAATCTACAATTTATTTCAAAATATTGATTAAAAATGTATTAATTTAAAACAGTGGAAATCCCTGTATTGTTTCTTATGCTGTCATATAATCAATTTAAGTGATAAAATTTCAAAACTTCTCTCATAAAAAAGAAATGCCCATTAGCTGGAAATAAATATAAGGTATTAATGGCATCACTCATCTCTTCATTATGACAACACTTCTGCTTCATGTTCTTAGAAAGTTAAATTAAAAATCGTAAAACAACGGTTTTTGTTTTTCGATTTTTGAAAATGTTTTTGACCATTGCAGCACAAATGCGTTTACACTTCTTCCAATATGTCGTCAATAGGAAATAATGCTAATAGGTATGAACCAATTCCCGTGTTCGATATTTAATTAGTTCAAACCTATAAAGTGTATTTTCAAATGTTTAACACACCATTTGATCTGTTTTAGTTGGAATATATTTTAAACCACATTTCTTGGTGCACCACATTAATCACATTGTTAAATATCTTGCTATGTTAAATTTTAGTGCACAATTTTAAATAAACAACAGATATTGCTTTAAATCAGAAACATTCCAACAAATTCTGAGAAAATATTTTTGATTGCATTTTTTCTGTTCAGTTTTGGAAATCTAATTATTTTTATTGTTCCTCTGTGTAATTTAAAATTAAAAACCACTCATGATTATTCATGCAGAACAAAGAATACGACTGTGTCTTTTGGAATCTTTGAAGTATTCAACTTGACAGATCTGCGTGGAACTTGACAGAGCATGCTAAAAGCAGAAGCTCATTACAAGTCTCCGATTGCTTAACAGTACTTAGAATCGAACATGACATCCCCTGCTCCATAGAAAGTGGAGCAAATACTAGCTTATGTAGAGCTCTAAAATATCTTCATTTCACTAAACAAGGTTGGTTGGTTGATAAGTTTCTTGCTCAATGTCACCGAGACCTCCATTAGTATTAGTTATAAATTTTGAAGTTTACTAAAAAAAAGTTTAATACCATGTATGAAATAGCTATACAGCTGGACGCGGGTGTAAGGTATTTTTAGATACTTCGAGTATTGACTCTTAGTCCATAAATTCATAACGTTTCTGGTGTTGTAATTAGTTTAAAGTAAAGTGATAGACCTCGTGTAGATTTTTATTAATTTTATTATATAAAACAATAACAAGTAAAAGTAGCAAATAACAAGTAAGTGTATAACTAATAAGCTGACAGTCAATCGAACTCCTCTCCTCCGTGGTCAGAGGCGGAATGGTCTCGTTTACATAGAGGGCGCTTCGGGTTTCTACGTTGTGCCAACACTGACTTCGACGGGAATTTTTGTATATAATAAATGAAACAGATGTTCCTTAAGGAAGAAAACTTCAAGTATCGACTCCGACAGTTATTGCACCCACACTCTTTCGTATATTTACCTGTCTCAGAAGTAGGATTTACCATTTAGGTGAAAGCAGCGAGCAGTCATTTTATCATTTAGAAGTAGGGAAGAAGCAAAAGATTACTCAACACTTCACTTTCGATTCTAGAAGTATCATTTCACTTAAAGAACATTTCAGCTGTCATTTATTTAATGTGTCCCAATAGCCTTAGTGATCACGATGGAGTTTTGGTTAAATCAGGATTCGATCTCACAATCTTTGATAATGAGAAGATGCCAGGACTACTCAACCAGGACACAGTGATCTTAAGCCGATTGTTGTATATACTGAAAGTAGAAACGCAACATTCCTCTTTTATTGTTCAGCAGTATTTAGGATCAAGCCTAGAGCCTTCTTCACCAAAGATTGCAGTGTTATGACTATACACAAATGAAGTCATACGAAGAAATTAGAAAAACTGTGTGTGTTTTGGTTTATGACACTTTAATTGTATTTTATCTTTTACTTTATTGTGTATACATTTGTAATCTGAAATTATTTCCTACCAATCATATCGTATTTGTAATGAGAGAAAAATTATAGATTAAATAGTAATACTAAATTTGCTTATTTACTAAAATGCTCATGATATCAATATGACTCGAAAATAAAAACATCTTCATTTTCGTCTACTGCGTTCTTAAGACTTCTCTAGCAATTAAGCCATGATTTTCGTCAACCCAATACAATTGAAGAGTTGAGCTTTTTTCAATGTTAAACGATCCCTCCTATCAAAGAAAAGTGCAGTAGATTATAAATGTAAGATATTTATAACAAAAGTTCTCTCTCCCTTTTTCCGCTCTAACGCATTAGCTGACAAATTATTGTTCTTGTTCTAGAATTTTCATCAATCATGTCCCAGTGGCCGCCCTGCTAGAGGCAGTTTGAACTGCAAATCTTGGTTTTTGTCATCTCAGCGTTGAAATTAACGATCTTGGCGTGGTAGTGAATCATTTGAGAGGGAAGGCTTTGGAATTTCAGTTGGATTGAATAAAGGAAGTTTTACTTAAAATCGTCTTCTTTCTTAACTGAGTGTTTGCCGAGTATATCACAGGGTATATCCCACCGTAGTATATCACAGGAGCATCATTGAATTAAAAATATTTATTTTATAAGTTAATTAAAATTTATATCAAAAACCAATAAGTTAAATTTTTATCAAAAGAGCAGCCAAACTTATACAGATTATATAAGTAGCTATATTTATCTCTCTTTCTCAGAGGTAATTTGGCTAATAAATTAGACATTTTGAAAAATTTTTGTGAAAATAAAAAATATATTTTTGGTGGTATTTGAATGGATGCTCTTGAAATCAAGTCTAAAATATTTCGAAGAATACATGAAGGCTATAAGTATTCTTAGACTCTTCGAAATACCAACGAGTTATAAAGTATTAACTCGTTGGTATTCTAATGAAGACAAAGAGGAAAACAAAATTTGCGACAATTTAGTGAGGATTTGAATATTAGATCCACATAGGAGGAATAAGTAATGAGATAATTTCAAATATTACAAGGGAGTAAACTTGGAAATTACGGATTTATCTTCTAGTTTTGTTTTTCTATTAAAAGTGAAAAACTATGAATACCCAGCACATTTAAAATATTAAATAAACTGGCTAAACAGCTCTTACCAAACATTTAACAAAACAATATATTATTTCATACTTAATGATATAAAATATATTAAAATCCAAATATTTTACTTAAAAAAACGTATATGAATACAAATATTCATCCTCTCTTTAAAATGACCATTAAAAAGCATTTCTGATCTTGGAGTTATATACTCAGTCAAATGCTTGTCTCATGCGATGAACACATAGTCATGTCCTGAATAATGCGCATACCTGGCTGCCTAAAGAAATTTTCAGGATTCAACTCTTTTAATAAACGAATTTCTTTCACTATGTACGAAATATTCTTCTCGGAATATACATAATCTTAGATAATAATTTAGGAATGTAAAAAATTCTCTAGAGAAACTTTTTAAGATAAAATCTTAAAAAAATCTGAATATCAACAATAACAAAATTAATTCTTAAATTTTTTTTTTTTTTTTTTTTTTTTTTTTTTGAGAAAACGATACATGCTTTTTATCTGTAGAATCAATCCACATAAGGTTAATTTTTTTTCACTTTGCCTATTAAAGATGAAATCAGAAGAAAACTCTTATGCTGTATTAATAATTTAATATGACTTTTTTAGAGTAGTAGGTGTGTTAGCGTAGTCTATTTGTAGAAGTATGCTACGGGAAGCAGAAGGTCTCAAGTTCGTACGTTTGATGCATCTCATTTATTGTAGTAATGCGCGTTTGATGCATCTCATTTATTAGGCTGATTGTATATAAGTTATTTGATTTGCCATACATGTATACACTTTGAAAATTCTATATGTCTATGAAAATTCTATATGGTGCATGCAAAAAACAACGTCGCGAAAATTGTCTGTTAAAGTTTCCACTACAGGTTGTTAAATCAAGTCAGTAGCTTCCTTAATTATTAATTTTTAAATGTTCCATTTGGAAATTTTTTTGAACACTTTGCACTTTATCTCACCATGGGATAGTGGTAAAACAGCGCTCTTCGGAGTATAAGATAATAGTTTCGATCCCAGAAATTGTTCAACAATATGTTTCCCTTCTGCATACATATGCTGAAGTGGGTGCTTTGGACTTTTCAGGTTTCCTCCCTTGAAACACGTAATTATTACCCACTATCTAAGAACAGTCCTCAAAGAAGGGAATTACACAGTTAACTTTAAAATACTGTTCAACGGCCTTAGATAGTCCACACTGTGGTGTTAAATTAATTACCACTTATTATTTATATTGTTGTTGAAAAATTTTTCCTTTCAAACAAAAGACTTTTGTATATCAAAAAGATTCTAGAAAACTTTGTAACTTTAGTCTTTCCAACACGCTTTCGTAAAAAAAAATGTGCAAGAAAAAAAAAAAAAAAAAAAAAAAAAAAAAAAAAAAAAAAAAAAAAAGAGAGAGAGAGAGAGAGAGAGAGAATGCAATATTTCAATAGGACACAAAACGAAGTTTAGAACCCAGTTATCTCCCCAAAAACATTCCATCCAACTATGCAACATCCTCTCAACTATACAAAAGCATCTTTTATGCGGACCCACTCCACAAACCAACAAAACGTTGACATTTTATCAAAAGCCAATGGAAAGGTGGAAGCCAGGACACTTGTGATTTATGGCTTTTTTGGTGGTATTTGACACTGATGATGATAAACGCAGCTACGATGCTTTCCGGGAAGACACGGTAATAATAAACAAAAATTTTCTATAAGTGCATCAGACTTACAAAAGTAGGGGGTTGGACAGGGAATACAGTCCCAACCAGTCATTCTCTTTACATTTATCGGCATTGATTCTTCATCACTTGCGAAATGGAACGGCACTCTCTGTTCGAAATTTTCCTCACTGATATCGAAACCATTTCCCCTTTTTCCCGGATTTTATAAGAAAAGGGAGAATGAAAACTCCAGTTTTTGACTTTGTCGGTTATATTTCTAAATTACTTCTTTCTCGGGAGAATGCTCTTTACTTTGGCGATCTTTCGGGAAGGGGGCGCTTTTTCGCCACCCAAATGGCTACAAGCTCTGAGGGAATTGCCAACATGATGATTGGATGGTGTAATCAGTACTGATATCACTGGAAATCTCGAGAGACGATTTCTTTTTTCTTCGCCCTCAATTTAAGTATTCGCATGCTCACAATTTAAGAAGAGCTCGGGAGTGGTGGAAAGAATTATGTCTTCATCTTTGAAGCTTTTCGAATACATTTTAATCTTCATTACTTTATAAAGAGCTTTCGCAGATTTTCAAAATTAGTAAATCTTGCTATATTTCCTTGAATGATAATAAAAATTCTCCATTTACTGATAATAAAAGCTTTTCCTCGTCATGCATAAATGTAATTTCAGAATTTTTAATGACAATTGATGCACGATTTTGTTTTTAAATTTTTATTTAAGAAAAGCAAAGCCCTTACCTTTTTCCTGTTATGAATGAAGATTAAGAAGAAAGTCCATGCTTTCTTCTTAATCTTCGATCTCACTCCTCTGCAAATTTCAAAACCCCAAAAGCCGAGTGTGAGCAAACGTGAATACCTTAAATACTACTAAATACTACTTAACTATAAGTTTTGTCAGCTCAATGGTTTTTGAATAGGAATAGGTATCGATCTCGTGACTTCTGGAAACAAAATTGTCGTACTATATATACAAAATACATACATTATTGGGCTATAGAGGTCAATTTCAATTTTGCTGTAAAAGTATTCACAAAAATAATTGTACTTCTTAAAAGAGAGAAAAGTTTTATGTAGAGAAAAAAATAAAAACCAATTACTTTGAGAATATCATGTTTCAGGTTTAATCGAGAGATTGGTAAATTATTTATCAATTTGAAATATTTATTTGGGTAAATAAAAATTGTTGTCTTCTTCAATATCTAAATTATTGTTATCTTATTGTGTGATAAAGAAATGTACTGAGAAGTGTTTCAGAGGGATATTATTGACAATTCTGAAAACAGAGCTTAAATCGGAGTTATATTTCGGAAATATCGCAAATTCTATATAACTGTGTAGTGGTTTACCTAACTGCTATTATATGAGCATATATTTCAAATAACATTTCGGATAACTTTTCATAAATAGTGGATTGTGTTCATATATCACAAGGAATGGAATTGGAAAATTCCAAAGCACTCGCTTCACTTTATGTGAACAAATATTAATTAAATATGTGTATAACTTACAATCGAGTTATCTACTGACTTAAAATTCGAAATAAATTTCTGAACTTTTTTACTGATGAAGTACTTGGAGGAAATTTTATAGCTTGTATATCAAATGAATGTAAATCTAAACTTGATTTCTAGTCAGTTATCAGAAAAAAGATAAAAAGATTGAAATTCTATAGTTTAAGCATAAGTTTGGTGACGAGGTGAAAAGATCAGCTGATACTTTTTGTTTCCCAGTTGTCTATTGAGTATAAATATGACTAACATTTCTGCACTAATATGAACTTGATGTAGAGATATGATTTGATTAACAGAATAATTTTTTTTGAATAAGATTTGAATAACATTTTATAGTCTAGGCATCATCTCATCTTTGGTATAAATATATAAATTTCAGAAATGTTATGGCTATACTGATAACTCACATTAGCAATTTATTGAAGCGAATCTCAAGTAAAATGCAAAAACTAATTTTACAGAAAAAGTAAATGAAAAAACTTTATAATGCTTACAAGACATTTTCAGCATTTTACAGCCTAACAATAATTCCTTAGAAATTAAAGTAACTATAAATAATACCTTAAGTTAAAAGTCCCAGAATATATATATCGTAAATTTAACATAAGCATATCAATAATACAAGTAAATTGGAAAGAAAAAAAAATAATTTTTTTTTTATCAAAATTGGATTTTTCTATTTATGAGTAATTTTTCCAAAAAGGTTTTATTAAAAAATTGTATAAAGTAGCTCATATTGCATTTAATTATTTCACTGTGGTACATCTTGATGCAAAAATTTGCTTAAACTATAGAAGCTTCGCTTAAAAATATTACCAATTATAATATTTTTTAAATTTTCAAAATAAGAAAACATTGTGTACAGTTATACATCATAAGAAGATGAATCAGTTAAAAGTGTTATGGATTAATAAATGCACAAGTAATACAATAATAGACAAAGTAGGAGAAATCCATAATTTTACAAACAGAAATGACTAAAATTTTGTGAGAATGAAAATATTCTAATAATATAAACAAGAAATAAATCATTAAAAGAATAAAACATGTAAAAGAAAATTCTGCAAAAAAAAAACAAAAAATAATTCTAATAAAAAAATTATTGTTATAAAAAATATATGGCAGAAACACTAAAATAACTATAATTTACTTTTAAATTCGACTATTTTTTATCCAAAGCAATCAATAGAAAAGAATTTGAATTACAAAAGAGACCCAAAACTGTTGTAAAATATTTTCAAGATTTCTCCAATACTAACCATTCGTTCAGCATTTTATAGCCATTCTATTAATGAAGGAGATATCCTCTTTTTTACCGAAAGAAGCAGAAAACTAAGAAAGCATCATGGCGCAAGAGAGAACGTAAAAATATATCGTCGAAACCCATTGATGAAAATCCAAAACTATCCAGGACTTTAATGGCGTCTCTCAACGAAATCTAACCGTAACATCGTTTTTTATTGCCACTAAAATTCTGGTTGACATTCCTGAGTTTATGCCCCCTCCCTCCCACGATTTAGGCTTATGACATTTGTGGAATAAAACGCCCTCTTTCTTTGTGGCATTCTTTCTGTTTCGATACTGGGACATTGGGTCGTTTTACGGCACATTAAATGGAATGCCTGGTATTGGAAGCATGGAAAAGGAATACGAAGGAGTATCATTTGAGAACAAGCAGATCGGTAATTTCGTGAAGAGGAAAAAAGTAGGAAATGAAGTGAAGAGATGACGCGCTCACTTGAAATCAATTCACAGAATGATGAATTGAATTTGCGACCCAAGTCCTTTTCTAGTTGTTGGATTTCTTCCAATTGAATTGATTGCTCTCTACAGAGAAAACCTTTTTAGTACCCAAGAAATCAATTCAGTCAGGGACTTGTAATTGGATTTCGAAGTTGAGCTTTGAGCTTCTGACCAATACATTGAAGAGAAAGGAACTTTAGAGAATGGGTAATTTTATTGTGAATTTAATATTTTCGTGACTTTTAATCACTTTTTTGGTGGTTAATTGTTAAAATTATGATTTAGTTACAAATATATTTTAATAGTAAGTAATAGAAAAATTTCCCTGTAAATGCTTTCTTACAAAATTAAATGAGTGCAACTATATATATGTATATAATTTTTAATAAATTAAAAATTTTTTATTAAATTTTTTATAAATAATTTATTTTTAAACATTTTTTTGAAAATTAATAAAGTAATTCGAACATAGGATAGAAAAGATTTTTAATAAATAGAAAATTATTTATTAGAACAGGAATAAACTGCAATAAAACTAAAGAAACAAATTAGAGTAACAATGGAATAAGTAAAATTAGAAATTAAAAGATAATTTCAAAGAAAGAAATCAGAAAATTGGAAGTAACGAAAGAAAAAAGCTTATCTTTTCTCATCAGCGAAACAGGGAACAAGAAGAAGGCGTTTCGCATTGATTTGCGTAATGATTCTTACGAATAAGCAATACACAAATGAACTTTTCCAAACGTCATCAAAAGAAAACTATTTTGAAATAAAAATTTGAAAGCGAAAGTTACGAAGATATAACCATACTTTAATATTTACATATACATACATTATGTGATGCTTTATAACAAATAGCAGAAATATATTTAAATTTTAAGATATATTATTTTGATATTAGACAATTATATAAAAATTTAGTTTAAGTAATACAAATAACGATGTAAGCATTATTATCGAACTAAAACTGTTCCTTTTTTGCCCAAAGAAACACAGACTTTTCCACCTTTAAAACTGTACAATTCATTTTTTTATCGTATTTCATGCTTTTCACTCTCGCTGCTTCTGTTATTGATTTTGAGCTCACAAAAGTTAAGCTCCGCTAAAAGAATCGTGAACTACAACAAAAACTTTTGCATTGTAAGGATTGGTCGCTCAATTTTTTTTTCAGTCTTATTTATTTATTTTTTTTGGAACATTTTAAAGTTCCTAGTTTATCTTAAGCTTCTTTTATTTATCTTGTTTGAAAATTCTTTGAAACCATAAAATAAAAAAAAGGAATTTATTTCGTACACAAAAAAGCAATTGTAACTTCATTTCTATTGGTATAAAGCATTTCGAATTCTTTGTGAATAGACTTGCATTTTTTTATAAACAACTAATTTCGATTACGTTTGATTAAAACAGTTTTTTTTGTGTTCTTTCATGGATTGTATTTTGGTATAAAAGCATATTCTAGAAAAGTTATTTCTACAAATTCATAAAAGCTCGTTTGTAAGTGGTTTAAGAATAACCTTCTTAAATTAGTCAGTATTATACCCTGCGAGTGAAAGAAAAATAAATTAGTTTATGAAAAAAAAATATATAAAATGTGTGAATTTGTAAGAGTTTATAAGAGAGTATCAGGATCTTCTGAGGGAATCAAGAATACAAGATATATGAAACACACATGAAAGTGATCTTTGTTACTTAACATAAGCAATATTTATATATATTTTTATTTCTTATGCCCGGCTGCTATAGAATTTCCTCCTTTTAGTACCACGAGGGGTGGAAGTGACGGCAGCTTATTTTGAAACATAAAGTGAATGTGACATCGTAGCCTCGAAAGTGGGTATGCCTACGTAATTTAAAAGCAGGGTCGAAGCAGAACACTAGACTTGGCCTTCCATCGCCAATGGTATCCTTTCATATGGGAGATATTGCGACCAGGATGTATTTAACGTGCCTCATATGCTCTTGGTGAACATGAATGGTTTTCTGTCATGATTCGTACTCACTACATCAAAATACTGAGAGTGAAAGCCCTAACTAACCAGGCCAACGCGACTTCTGTATGAACAGTAAAATGGCTTAAACCTGTAATATAAAGCATTCTATATATTTCTTCCTTGAATTACCTAAACGAATTTCCAAGAAGATTACTAACAGGTTGTGCAGTGCATTCACGTGACGCAAGAAAAATGGAAAATTTCCCAAGTACTCATTATGATAGATATCCATGTTTATCATAATGGGAGCTTGGGAAATTTCCTATTTTTCTTGTAATAGTATAACAATCTATCTCCCATTTTCAACAATTGCTTTGACGTAGTACTTCTGCTTTGAAAAGAGATGGCCTACAACTAGGTCATAGTAATCCCTGACTTTTTTAATAAGTAACACTGACGAATGTGTCATTCTGCAGAAATTATGAATGAATCACAGGTAAAAGTATTAATGAATTTTACTCAAATGGCTTTATTATCAAATCATAAGCAATCGACTCTGTATATGAATAAAAAACGTTAATCTGCGCTTTAGGTCCCCTACTCTGCCAACTTGGCGATAAATGCACCAAACGTGGTAAACCGGACGTTTTTATACTCAATGAGCTCTTTATGACAACCTCCGTAGGAAATAATTTGCGTTTTTTCGCGCATGCTCATTAATTGGTTTTATTCTTTTAGCATTTTCATTGGTCGTTAATTAGTTTCAGTTTGAAAAATCGGTCATTTTCATTGGTTGCTGATTAGTTAAAAATCGTATTCCATTATCGCCATGGCAACAGCGTTTTTGAAAACCCGCCAAGTACGGGACCCACAGCACACTTTCGCCAAGTTGGCAGAGTAGGGGACCTAAAGCGCATTTTCACCATAAAAAATTAAATGCTTTGTCAATGAGTCATAGGTGAATAATTTCGTGAGGGAATTTTATGTAAATAAATTTATGTGAATTAAGGATTTCTTTTTTAAAATTCGCATTGACAAATTTTTTATCAATTACAACGTTTTTTATATGAATTAAAATAAGTAATTTAGAACAGCCATGAATTATACCTATATAAATAATTTCATAAAATTATTATAAATGAATCATATTTAACCAATATGCGAGTGTATTAAGAATAATTGAGAGTAAATTTCATAAGTGACATTGCTAATGAATTATAAATATTGTCAAAGAATTAACAACTCTATCACAATATTGTTTTTTATATTCCAGGAAATTGGATTGTGCCTGTAAATTATAAGTAAGCTTATGAAATATTTCTTGGAAGTGACATTGCAAAGGAATTGTAAATAAAGGATAATATGAAAATGTGGGTGAGTTATAAATGAGTCATATTATAAATGAATAATAACATAGTGAAAAAACTATTAAATAGTATAAACTATACAATATATGAATGAGATACTTAAGTAAGTGATTATGTGAAGGTGTTGCGAAAGAATCATAAATAAATGAATTTAAAAGTGAATTGAGTCAGTGACATTGTAAAACAATGATCAATACATGATAATGCAAGCAAATTCTAAATGGATTGTTTGAATAACTCATGAGAGACTATACGAGTGAGTTAAAAGCGTTAATGTAAATGAATCGGAAGTGAATTATTTGAATGACTCACGAGTGATGATGTGAGTTTATTATGTTAAAATCAACTTGTCAATGGAATCATAACGTGATCATGAGAGTGTGAATTATAAGCAATAGGTCCACGTCTTCATCAAGAGGTAGAGAGTCAACTGTGCAAGTAGAGCACTTTTTTCTGAGAAGGACAAATGAGAATTTGACGTTTGTTTAAGTTTTTATTTTTCATGTATTAAACACAATTATCTTAATTTCATGGATACCTTTTCCATGTTTGTAATGTATATAATTTTTCTTGATCTCGACTTATTTGTGCTGAATTGTGTGATTTCTTCTTGCTCTTGTTTTTGATTTTTATTGCTTTTCAAGTTACACCTTATCATATTTTATCTATGGTGGAATTTCTGTCATTAGTTGCTTTTCCACTGATTTAATTGTGCTATAATAAATATTAGTTAATATTGTATTTTATAGATTCCATGGAATTTCCTATGCTATATATTATATTGCTATATATTGTATTTACTGTTTTATGTAAACACACACACATATACATACAATGTCAAAGAGTTTGAAACAATAAATAAAATAATTGAATGGTACTTTTCAATGAGTGGAATTACAATTAGGTGTCTGAAAATTTATGAAATGAAAGGATTTACAATTTAACAATAAACGTTTCGAAACATTTTCAAAGACCATGATAATGCCAATACAGCATTATAAGAATAACATCTATATAACAATAAGCATAATACTAATTGTTTTTCTAAAAACTTATGTTTTGAGTTTATTATATTGGTCATGAAGCACTCTCTTTCCCTTTCAATGGTATCACTCCTTTTTCATTTGAGGCATACAATTGCACATCAAACAGAAACATTTCTATCAATTCATGGGCTCACAGCTGCAGCACCGCAAAGCTGTTTCAATCCCTTACCACACCCTATCTACAAAATTTGATTTAAAGTGGAAAGCACAATCCCCTTACCATGGCACTCTTTTCCACTTTTCACACTTCCATTGAAAACGATCCTCTTATTCTGCCTGCGCTTCACTCTCGGGGCGGTTGAAACAGAACTCCTCCATCTTCTGGGTCGTTTTCTTAAATTGAGGAAGACTCTAACCGTACCCGCCTTTTCAATCAATTTCACATTATATGGAAGTGCTCGGGAAAACCCGTTATTTGAAGAGTGCGTGGGTGGTAGGGCAGCTGGAGTAATATCTTGTGGTGTTGGAGAAGCATTTCGAATCATACACCCTGGGGGATCACTCGGAGTGGGATGAGGGTCCTCCAGCCACCCCACCGTTCCATTGTTTACTTTTGTTGGTGTTCCTTGTTCTGTTAAGGGGAAGTTACGTCCCATCCCCGGATGCTTGGAGGGGAATTCAATCTGCAATGCTGTATTTGTACTGCATTTTATTTAAAGTTAGAAGTGTGGTTGGGTATTGTGTTTGTTCATCTTCAAGTCAATCAATACGCGAAGAAAACTCTTGTCTTTATCACAGGGTCGTTTTGTGAGAATTAATATAGCAGAGCGTAAGCGGAAAAATAACTAATGCAAATTAGACAAGAGTGAGAAATCTTATTCAGCTGATCAAATAGAAATTAAAAAATTTGTCATTTAATTCCCTCGATTAAATTATCTTATTTTTATGGGCTTTCATTGCTGGGATATCTATTCGGAAGGACTTTAGATTAAATTTTGTTAACTTTCATTTTAAAAGAAGAAATATTTACGAAAATTCTCCTATTGGTAAAGTTTATTTTTACAACAATATTTTAAAACTACGAAATTATTCCTTTAGCTAGAAAGGAAAATTATCCTATCATTGAAATAAGGTATTTTTCTAAACGATTCTGTAAATAAAGTTAAAAAAGGATATTTAAATGATTAGACATATTGTTGTAAGAATATAATCGCTCAGAAAAAATTTCCCATTTGCTAATAGAATATGTTTGATTAAAGAAGAATCTGCACATAATAATGTAATAGCGTTAAAATATATTAATTTAAGATAAATTTTTAGCAAATGCTTACAAGTTATATTTGTGTTAAGGAAAACACAACAATGATTAAACATTAAATTTGTACATTCCGGTACATTCAATTTGCTGCACCAAAAAAGACAAAATTATTAGCAACGAAATTTATTTGTCAGATAACATACTATTCAAAGATCAAATTACTGAAAATACTGTCTCTTTTAAAGTGTGGTAGATGACAAAATAATGATTAGTTTAAACACTATTTTTTTTTAAAAAAAATGGCTGATGCACCCCTTGCGTAATGCACCTTGATGCAAAGATTTTTTGGATATATTCTTGGTGAAGGCTAATCTCTGTCGCTTTCAAACTTAGTATTACGTGAACCTACAGGAGACCAAACTTAGTTTTGTTGAAGAGTTAATCACACATTGGAGATGTAGCTCTGATTGTTCAGTATTTTGAGAATGCGTAATAGAATCACTCGTTAAAGAAATCTAATACCACTACACATTACGATACTGGGAGCTAGATGATTGAGGCAATGCATAATGTAACAGTTTCAGCCGTCTCTCATCATGGTTTCTTCAGAGTCAAATCGACCATCGTAATGTTTGTTGCAAGTAGAAGTAGGATGTGCCAGTAAAACATTCTAATTCAATTTTCATGTAAGTCATTCGTTGTATCATTGGTAGAACAATTTCACTTAATTTTGTATCAAATGCCAACGAAACTATGTGGATATTTCCTTCGACTGAAAACGACGTCAAATGACACTAACAGACATGATTTGGCTAGGCGTTAATCACTAGGCACAATAAACCTATTATCATGTGTAGAAGTGTAATGAGTCCCATCGGTTCACCGTTTCTCCTGCATCCAGCGATTATGGATCCATGTCATAGTTGCTTGTTTTCGTTTAATACAACTACTTATTTCTCTAAAAGTAAACCATATGCTTCACTGGCAATTTTTTATTCTTCCTCGGCGGAATTCAAACCCTTTCTCGATGTCTTCTTCGTGGTCAAATTAAATAGCATACCTGAAAAAACGCACAAGAAACAGCTGCCTTAATTCATATTCACTATCTATATTCCCCTTTCATATAGTACTTGCAAATACGACAGTTGCATCTAATGTGCGCATACGCTCCAATACTAAGGATTTACACATTGGGTCACCACAATTACATAATGTAAATCTCACATGAATTGCATACTTCCTTCCTGTTACATCTGCATTATGGATGGATAGCAGTATATTTGCCGAGATGAGAAAACTGTCCTCTTCATTCCTACTATTTGGACAGCCTAAAGCCACAAATCGTTGAAAGATTTTTTAAGGCCAAATGAATATAACTGCTCTCTAAGAGGATCTTGTACAGAAAGATGTCGTATTTACATGTCACAAAGGAGGAAACCTCGAAGTCACATTATTGGGGTCCATGACTTTGCTTTATGTACGTGATTTATTTCCATATGAAAAATAAATATTGTAACTATTATTAAAACTCTACGTTCCTTAAAGTGTAGGATTTTATAAGATGTACTTTATAAAGGAAAACGAGAAATTATCCGTTATAATGATTGAAACGTGATACACTTTTTACTTTTGTGATGTAAAATGTGATTTAATTATAGAAAAGTTTTTAAAAATATTTCCTAGTAATTGAGAAATTATCAAAATTTTTCATTTATGTTTATATTATAAGATCTCAGTCAAAAATCAAATAGTATTGTTAAATCACATAATAAATCTTATTAATATCCCAATAAGTAAGTACTCCGAAACACCATGCTTCTTAGCTGTTAACGTACCGTTGTCATAGATAACATTCTAGAAGTTAAAATAGTTCTTTGATTCGTGAGGTGTATCTCTCTCTCCTGTAGTCCATTCATCACCACAAGTATGTCATGGTAGCTTGGATTGTAAGTATATTGTTCTCATTAATAGAATATAAAGAGTTCAATTCCTGATTAAAAATAAGTTCTGTCATGTTTTTTAAGCTAGTTGAGGCATGTTAAAATAAGTTATGCTCGGAATACCCTCCAATTGGAATGATATTTCTGAGAGGTAGAAGGACATGAAGTGAGAAGTCTTTGGTTCATTCCTGCTTCCGTAGAACGAAGATGACCACCCAACAACTTACACCTTATTGGTGGAACCAAACTCTTTGCTAGATACAGGAAAATATGCCGGCATGCGTACATCAACATAAGTGACGTCAATGTCAAGAGACTCCGGCAATAGTCAATGAGTTTATCTCGAGTGCTGACATTTCTCTAGTCCTGGTGTGCTTCGACAAAACACTTCAGTATTGAGGATATACTGAATTTGATCTTACGTAAATAACTTCCATTTGCTGCATTTTTTAAAGATTCCCTCCCTTGGAGAGAATACTAATTATCAATATATTTTTCTGAAGTCAAATAGGTTATGAATGTTGGCCATCATAGATATGATGCAAGACAGCCCATGATTAATAGGTTTTATATTCAACATGTCTCTTATTCCACGTGTCGCTATTTAATTAGCTGTATAGTGCTGACTGAGAAATGTGCTTGTCTTGATAACGGTACTCAAATTATAGCTCGAAACTTAAATTAAAATGAAGAATTTATACTTTGTTTTCGAGAATAATGTTAAAAGTTTGATTATTTCTTTTCGAAATAGGAGGTTTCAGTTTCTATCGAAATAATTTTGAAAAATATTAGAAAGGTGTTTTGTTTTACATGCATGCTTATTTATGTTGTTAGGTAACCGGAAGTTTTCATGCCCTTGTGATATGTGCATACGGCCCACTATGTATAAAATGCCTTCTCGGAATTCAACAATACTTGGTAAATAATGAAGTGTCTTATAATAGCTTTTGATCTTAGCAAAAGCTGTTCCTACGCAGTTTCAAAGCTTGGTTATTGCAATAAGTTTACAGGTTTGCAAAGGATTTTTTTTTTTGGCAAATGAAATCCTTAAACGCAATTAAGCACTTCGTCATCTCTATCTAAAATCAATTGATGAGTTGACTCCTGAACCGGTACTCTCCTGTACAAACTACAACACCACACCTGTGATGACATTAAATATTCGGACAGATTCACAAACAGAGGTACAACAAGTTCAGTGGAATTCATTTGTATTCGGTATCGAACCCGCTACTTACCAGACATGAAAGCAATTACATTGGGCTTTAATGATTAATATACTATTACAAAAAAGCTTGTTAATTTTACTGAGCAAATTAATATATAATAAAAAGTCCATTCTTTTCTTCATTTACTGCAACATTTTGAAATCTTATTACGGCTTTTTAAGATTATAACTACGATTTCCAATCAGAAGACAACAGAATACTTGGACTTAAAATGAAAATCATCATCCATCTTACCTGCAAAGATGTGTTATAAAGTTAAGCAAGGACATCTATGGTAAATGATGAAGCTGTGTTGATGGATGGTTTCTGAGCGATAAAGCATACACTCTGTTTATTATTCATCACTTAATTAAACGAAATGGGTCAGCTGTTTGCTGGACAGGGACTGCAGAGAAGGACAGGAAAGCAACATTTGCTGTTCGACATGATTTATCGGTTGACCTAAGTGAGTCGTAACTTATTTGAAGAAAGAGTGAGGTTGCAGAGAGGTTTAATCATTTGGTCAGTTAACGAAGTAATTCAGTCTGTGAGAGATCACTGATTTTAAACAACTTGAATATGAAAGTATTAATACAATTAATGTGATTATTTGCTACTCTTTCTCTAAAAGTACAATAATAAATGAAATCACAATAATTTAGAGAATTGCCGTAAGTATTTAAGCTTTAATGCTTTAGAAAAGGATCTTTCATATAAATCGGTAATTTCTGTAAAACGTGTTTGCTTTATATTTATATACTTCATAGAACATCGTTAAAAAATTTCCTTTTACTTAGCTTGTAACAGAAAACCATGTTTTCCGGTATACAGAAAAAAAGTTACTAAATTGTTAAAAGTATTCTCTTTAACTTCAGTTTTTAAAGTTAAAAGAGAAGATCTTTAAACTTTATGTTCATGATTTTATAAATTAGATCACACAATTTTATACTTTCAAAACTTTGTAGAAACGATGAGTTTCAAAACAATTAACAACTTTGATAGCTCTGGGTTACTTGATTCTGAACGGCATCAACGTGCAACCAAAAAGTAAAAACTTCTCGACAAGATCAAACCAAAGATATTATATCTATTTATCTAAAAATCATCTTAAGCTCCATTGTCTCATCAGTTTTGATGAGAGGTGAGGAGGATGCTTTTTTTTATCATTTGTTGATATCGTCATTTTATAGTGGAACAAAATGACTAAGTGGTTGATTAAGTTTAGTATCTCTGAACATCCGAAAATAGATTATAATAATCTTATCTGAAGTATATTAATACCTAATTAAAGATGCATGATGCTCACCAAAGAAGCACTGTAAAATAGGCCATGGCCACAATTCTTCCCAGTGAAATGATAGTTTTGGATATGACAGGTCAAGTCTTGTTGTCTTCTGCTTTGTATATGATACTAAATTATGAAGACTCAACCGTTCTGATGATTCAACTGATTTAATATTTCCTCTTTCCTCTATGTCAGTTATAAGTATAAAGCTTCAAAATTTGTCGCCATAAACAACTTATCTTACGAAAATAATTTGACACAATGTAATGTTTTAGTTTTGCTGTGATTTGCTTAAATCTAGCAGCACTGATTTTGATTGTAAGTTGCTTCGGAATTTGGAGGAAAAGATTTATTCTTGAAAGTTCTTCACCAGACGCATGAGCAAACATACTATCAATGTAACAGAAAGCATAATTCGTCAATTAAGGATGATCTAGTCCGTGTATTTTAAAAGCTTATGTCAAAATTTCTATGTCATGTACAAGGGAGAAGTTGAAGATATATGTTGATTCTTACTTTGTGAATGTCAAAGTGGTTGTAGGAAACTTCCCGCATTTCTTCAATATTGACTGGTTCAATATTGACTGACATTTCAGTAGTCCATGGATTTTACTGAAGTAAAGATATTTGTCGCAGCATAGGATTATAAATGTAAACATAAAGTCTCGTAAAATCAGAGTAACATTAAAATGTCAGAATGACAAACCAAGTGACAAAATATCCGAGTATTTATGAATTTGCCCTTTTAGAATGTAATATGTGATGAGGTGAATGTTTCAAATAACTTATAACAGCCTTCAAATGTTAATTAATTCTTTATACAGTATGGAAACATTTTGATTAATTGTATTAAATGTATTCTATATGAGCAAAATACCAGCAAAAAATTGTTTTCAGGCAATAATTTTTCGATATTAGGTGTATATTAAATCTCAATTTTTCGTGAAAAATTAGTTAATTTTGCATCATGAAATATCAGAATGATGCAACACCAAAAAACAGTAAAAACAATTTTTGTTGCATTGAAAATTGTAAAATCTGTTTTTTTGAATAGTTTCACAATTTTAAAAAGCCTCTAATTATAACCAATATAATTACTTACCTAAAACGTCAATAATATATACTCAATAAACACTACCTTACCATCATACTGAGTGTAAGAGTGAAGAATATTATCTTTTTTGGAACACATATTTTGTTACTTAGGTGAATGAAAAGTATGATTTATCTAACTTGCAGAAAGGAGAATAATTGGCTGTTATGATAAAAGATAGCACTTAAACATTCTTCATTATTTATAAATAATTCAAGAACAGCAAAAATGTAAATGGTAGGAGATATTGAAGACGAATGCCTTATACAGCCTCTGTGCATCACATGTCACGAACCTACTGTTTGTTGCTTTAAGGATCATTCACAAGATGCTTTTGAGCAATTTTCATGTTCAATGAAACACAAATATTCAAATTTGAATCTAAGATGATAATACAAATATCTCTAGTATAGGTGAATCAGTTGTCATTCATATACAAGCACATCAGCAGGTACTTTTACCAGCATAACTCGATCATGTGCGAGCCTACAGTTTATTTAAAATCATAATTGCAGTAAAATATTAAATGTATTAATATTATGAAATGTTTAATGCAGTATTTCTTTAATGTGTGAAATATTCGATCGAATTAAAGGAAATGTGTCTAGCGGTTATTAATTTATGACAACTCAAGAGGAAAATGACAGTGTTGTCGGATTTGGCATGACATTTCTTATATAATGATATCCTTCAACTAAATTCCGTAAATCAATATTACAGTCTCTTTGAGAAAGTCTCACCTGGGCATTTTCTGCCTCTCATGCAGAATTTAGACAAATCCTTCGCATGCCCTGTTACCTCTCAGATGAGCTTAGTTTCGATTCCGTTTCAGGTTTGGCTTGATATGTTGATCGTTCAACTTTCAATATGTGCTCGCGATGGCTAATTAGACTGAAACCTGCAGTTTAAAATGGATTCCACTGTAAATATATATGTTCGAGGTGAGATTCGAACTTCCAAATCGCTGATACGAAAGCTGAGACTAGCTATTCGGTTGTTAGCTTGGTCGATTAAACAGGTCTCAGAGATGTAGAGTGATACTTTGTTATAACCTGTGCTTAGTGTAGCATCCAGAAAGTTGCCACTGCTGATTATTTCATTGAATATGTCTTAGTTTTAAGAGATGCATAAAATTTCTCTGAATTTTCTCCTTTATTAAAATTATTGATTTATAAAATGTATATGTCTATTAGCTTTGAGTTTTTTTTTAGTCTAATGGGACCAGCAAGCCTAACAGATGGGATAATAATATTTATTAATCACCAATATTATATTCGTTTTATGCGTGTTTTGTAACACTGAAAATTTTCTCTAAATAAACTTAAGCGAATGCCGAAGAAGTCATCCCTGATTATCATAAAGATCACGTGACTTTCCTTCTCTCAGACGCCAAATATTTGCAGACTCCTTTTGTCTTAATGCCTCAGTGTGTTATTTCATCCGGAAATGAAGGCGCCTCTTTGATCAAACATCAGAATATGGAAATGACGTTTTAAAATAAGAATTTGCTCAAAAATTTTTCCTTCCCCTTATAATCTTTCTTGCATCCGGGTATTGAAGTCTCAAATAATGAGCTGCATACATTAAGAATGATGAAACTGGCTTGTGCCTTCGAAAACATGGCTTCCATTCTTTAAATCATAGCTTCCGGAAATTTACACTTCGCAATTTAAAATTGTTATTGAGAACTTCACTTTAATTTATATGTCATTTCATAGAGATTTGAATAGTACTTAAGAATTGGTATTGCTGTCTTGCGGAATATGATATTTGAGGGCTGCAGGCATGCTAATTAAAACAACTTTTGCCGATACTTCATAGTTTTTCTATAGAGTTTAAAAATTAGCTCTGAAGTTTTTCATTTCTTAAGTTTGTAGTTTATTTTTTGTTGTGTCTGGTTGATGTTTTTTTAATTTTGTAGCTTTCGTTGTTGTGTAATTAATCTTTTTTAGATTGAAAACTGTACTTTCTAAAATCCATTAAAATGCTCCTATAATAAATACACATTGCATTAAATACCGAATCCGTTTTATGTTGCCTTTAAAGATCTAAAAAACAGAATAGAAATTTTTCGTTAAATTGATTAACGTCATGTGGGCTTAAATTTAAAATCACACTAATTGATACATCAAATTGTCCGCTGACTTTCAATATTTTTATGTACAGGGTTGTTTTTATATAATACTTTCCTTTCATACATTTAATATGGATTTTAATATATATTTGTTTCATAGAGAATGGCAAAAAAAGTAAAGAAATTAAATTCTTTTCGGTTAACTTACAGCAAAAGAGTCATCACTACTGTAACTTAGTGTAGTCAAGGTAAACTGATAAGTAATCTGAAAAGTAGAAGGTTCAGTTCCTGACTCAGTCGAAGATACCATAATATGCTGGGTGTGTCTACATATGTTAAGCATCTATACTAATGTGACAAGATATTTTTAATAGAAGGCGCAAAGTAAATGTCTTCATTTGATATATATTGAAAATAAGTGGTCAGCTGGTTATATCTAGAATTTTCATTAGGTAAAAATTCACATAGTATAAATACATAAATATATACAATAAATAGGAAATCCTATCCTTTTGATTTCCAAATTGTTATGGCACTCTAGATGGTGTATTTCGTGTGGAAATTGATGAGTATGATGCTCATGATCTCCGATTAAGGACCAACCAAAGACTATTGTGGTGAGAAGGACTATACAATTTTTAGATTCTGTGGGGTGTAGAGTGTCACCGGTAGTAGGACGTGATGTTGCTAGGAAAGTTAAGTTCCAGTTCAGATGCGAACCTCGTAGTTTCACCAGGGCTCTCAATTAAAATTACATAGTGACTCTGTGTTTAGGTATTTTCGGTTGAAGATTAGAACTGCTAAATACGCTCCATAACAATATAATATTATTTAATCTTGATTTACAACGAGTGGTAGATTATCCATTAGCAATTCATTCCTATTTGGACCTGTATGCAGAAAGATACAATAACGAAACAAGTGATATTAATGAATGAAATTTAAAGATTTGAAGTTTTGAAATGTTTGAATTTTGTTTAAAGTTTATTTGTTTCAATCACACGTAAGTATATTTTGAAAAATAATCAAAGTTGGCAGCCTTTATTTTACGTTACTCAACCTTCAGCAAAACCAACATTAGATAGCGAATTTTTTAGGAAATAAACTCAACAGAAAATTGATGAGAATCTTTTCTGAATCTTTTTGTGAAATTTTTCTTGTTACTTTATTAAAAATGTATGTACATAGTTTACAGAAATAAAATTGTTATTAAAATTTAATTTGAAAAAAAATTTGATTAAAAAATTTATAATTTAGTTATTCTTTAAAATTCATAAAAAAAAAATTAATATTCACTCACCTTAAGAAGGAAAATAATAAGATTATTTATAATGTTTGGAAAATAATAATCTATAGTAAAATGTTATATTTTTGCATCAATAGCCCAATAAAACAACGCAGCAGACTATCAACCACTTCTTGCTGAGTTTAATTATTTTGTTTTTTATAACTTTATTGCAATCAATCAAACAACTGCTCTCTCTCTCTCTCTGTATATATATATATATATATATATATATATATATATATATATATATATATATAAAATAAATAAACTAATCATCATAATAAACTAAATACAAATAATATAAGAATAAACCTAAAAAAAGTATTAATTTGCTTTTCTTAGTAGACAACTTAGCAGTCGAATGCCGTTGTTAGGCATTTTAGCATCCAACACGTAAATTGCTTCCCGGATGATTCTAGATAGTGGGCAGTATTTAAGTATCCCAAGAACAGAAACCTGGAAAACTCCCTAGTACACACTTCGACAGACATGTACGTAGAGACATGTATGTTCCTCAGCTGTTCAATAGAGTCTGTGATCGAACGCGGGACCCAATATTCTGAATAAAATATTCTAGCTTTCAGTCATGATAAGTCCCATTGTTATATTATTTAATATATCCTAATCCAATTTGACAAGGATTTAATGCTTTTAAATATTGTTTCAAACTACCAAAAAGGCTCATCAGTTATGTTATTCAATAACATCTAAAGGAACGTTTGAATATAACTCATTACCTGCTTAAAAAGGCCAAAAAGTTATGATCCTACACTTTATAACTCTGTAATTAATGTCTGTAATGGATTTAAAATTATAGTTTTAAGTTTCTAAAATGCATTTTTGTGATAAACAATAGTATAAACAAATAGTACTCTCTTATCTGAACTTTCACACCATATTAATGGCAGAATTCTAATTTCAATGCGTTTCATAAACAAACATTTTTTAAAAAGGAGAGTTTTTCGTTGAATCATAATCAACACTACTATCATCCATTTAGAAAAACAAAGAATGTACGAAACGTGATATCTATTTAAAAGTAGATGGTTAATTTATTAAATAACTTAATTACTTAATATCTGATCTAATTATTTAAGTTTTATAAAATAATAAATCATAAAGACACTTGCTAAGAAAACTTAATATCGTACAAAAATTAAATTTGTCACTTAAGAAGGAAAAAATGATGAAATCAAGTAATCAATTAGATTGCCTTTTATAAAGTATTTTAAATATAGATTTAGAAGATTTAATGACATTTAACAGAGAAAATTTTTAATTGATACTGAGGTCTTAATAAAAGTCCAAGTTCTTAAAGAAAAAAGATTAAGCAATTTCTTGCTGCAGATTTTTTTTTCTACATCAGACAGCCTTCATGGAATTACACATTTTTTCCGGCTTTCACTTTGTTTTAGGTTTGATCTCATGGAAAGCATACTGAAAGTAATTCTTTTGTCATCTCTTTTTCGGAAGAACTTTTCATGCCATAAGTTGGATCGAAGATGGCACAGCCAATAGCAGCAGCAGCTGTCTCGTTGCCATAAAAGGATAGTGAAAGAATGACGCGGGAAATAATATTACATCAGGATTGTTCCATGCTACATTGAAAAGAGATGACGCAAGGATTAAAAATGAAAATTGAGAATGAAAGCGTTGGCAACAAGCATAAGCCTTTTAAAAAAAGAAACACCAGATGCCTTTAAGAGCTTAACAGTATATTCTACTTTTTTTATGGAAAAGTTGAGCTATATAAAAAAAATCACTTTCAATCATTTAAAAATTTTTTGTATCATTCGAGACTAAAGCAGACTCTTCCATTATGCTCAAATCTTCCGTAAACATTGAAGCTGAGAGAATTTAGAAACTTCGTTCGATTGACTTAGCAAGGCTTAAGAGCCTCGTGGTGCAAGGGCTTTACTTTTAAGATTTTAGTTCACGCCAAAAAAGAGTTCAAACTAATGTGCTTTATCAAATTTTAAAGTTTTTAATTCCATTAGACAGTTAAGAATGCGCTTTTTATGAAGATGATTTCCTTTTTTAAAAAACAAAAGAGATTTAATTTCCTGTAAAAAAAAAAACCCTCTGTTATTTTATAAGACCACACTATTATATAGAATTTCTGATCTTTTATTATATACATTTATTTTATTTTCTAATTACATAAAGTTTAAAAAAAAATTTTAATTCAATATTATTAAGCTTATTGTTTGCATTTTTAATAATCAATTGCCAAATAAAAATAGTTAAATTTAACTAACTTCTTACTGGTCATTTAGAGTTACACGAGAATAAATATTGATATTAAAAGAAAGCTTGTTGTAAAATGCATTATTCATTAATTGGAAAATTATTTTCTCGTATTTAAAAACTGTAGGGATTTTCTTTTAGGATGTAGAAATGTCTAATCTCTTAGAGATTTAATTAAAATAGTAAAGTTGTAATGGAATATTTTTAGGGGAAACATTTTTAATGTATTTTACATTTTTCGCAAAGGTATTAAAATTACTATATGAGTAAACATGTCTTTATATTTCACTCTTATTTATGACTTGATGGTTCACTGTGGCTAAAGACACTAAATTGGTGAAAGATTTAAAAATGCCTTTGCATATCAAATTATATTAGTATTTGAATATAATAGCAGCAACTATTACGAGGGAGTAAACTAGGAAAAATAATGAGTCCTTTCCATCACACGTTCTTAATGAGTTGCAAAAAGTGAGAGTGTGTTACATTTTTCTTGATTTTACTCAATTTCGTTTGTGTAAATAATTTCTGAATTAATCAGAGTAAAAATCCTTATTTAGAAAACATAAAAGTGCATAATCACATTTTGTTCAAAATTTAAGTAAAGTTAAATAATTAGGAAAAATTCACTAACAATTATATCTTTTCCTTATATATGGCACCCGTATTTACACATGCTGCTTGATTAAAATTTATATATATAATTTTTAGACTCTATATTTTCTTTTAATCCACAGACATTGTACTTAGTGGTCTTGTGACTACAGAAAGTTTTGGTTTGATATTCATTCCAAAGATGCGGTGGACCGCGCTGGGAGAGACATTAAGGCGCTTAGCAGCATCAGTCTTTGGCATCCCCATTTCTATCCAACCTTAACGAATCGCCAAACGGTTTCTATTACACACTGCGAAAGTCTTTAGTCGACGAATCTGCAAACAAAAATTAAAAATCAACGGAAACTACTCATAATAATAACGAAAGCCCGATGATTGCATATTTTCCTCCCACTCATATACACATGCTCTTTTTTATTATGAAAAAAAGTGGTTGCTAGCGTTTTTGTATACATTTACAAAAGTTTGTTTTTATCATTTAAATAAAATATAAATTTTGCCATTTTTTAATGGTGAGCTTTTTGCTTTTTAACGTTTGGAGGCAAGAGTATTTTTGAAAATGAGTAACTTTAAAAGAATTTAGAAGTGTATTATTTAATTATTCTAAGATCAATTTCAAATAATTTTCACTCTTAAAATAATAATACAGTAAGCGAAAAAAAATTATTGAGGTCTTTATTGAACTCAGAATTCTGAAAAATATATTAAATCACTCAATCATCGTTATACAAAATAAAACAATATTCACATATAATACATTATAAGCATACTATTTAGTTTAAATTGAGATTTAACTTAGAATACAATTTGAGTTACGTAAAGTACGAAAATCCAATCTAAAAAGTTTCTACAGAAAAAAGTGATATCGGAAATACCTTCGGTCCTTTTGATTTCGAAAGAGTTATGGCACTCTAGACGGTGCTATTTCGTGTGGAATTTGACATTGATGGGTGCGAAGCTCGTGATTTCCAATTAAGTACCAACCAAAGAGTATTGTGGTGGGAAGGACAATTTTATATGGCTTTGTGGGGTGTAGAATGTCACCGGTAGTGGGACGTGATGTTGCTAGAAAAGTTAGTTCCTGTTCAGATGCGAACCCCGTAGTTTTTCCAGGGCTTTCAATATAGCAGCTCTCTGTGTTTAGGTATTTTCGGTTGAAGATTAGAACTGCTAAATATGCTACATAATTATATAATATTACTTAATCTTGATTTACAACGAGTGGTAGACTATTCATGTATAATACAATTTTAAATGTATTGCTAAGGTAATTTGAACAAACAAAACAAATGATAATTTGAACAATTATTATTTGTTGTCTTCATGGAAAACGTGTCATCCAGAGTATATTGTATTTCAGAGTCATTTAAAAACTTGGAATACTCTCCAGCCCTCACCCTAATAGATGTTCACACAGAAATTCAATACTTAGACTTTAAAGTTAACAGTGTACATGAAAGTAAAAACACTTTCCTCTCTGAAGATTTCAGTTATAATTCTATTTTGAAGTGAGTTTCTGCATTGGAAAATGATTCGAATGCAATCTAAACTGTTAAGGAGTAACACGCTGAATAATATTATTGGTACGAATTTTTACATGTTTCTTAATACACACTTAATTTATCACACTATTGATAATCAAACTGGGTTACTATCTTAGAAGGATTTTGATCATGCCTCGCGTTTTAGACACCTGGAAAATATTCCATTGATAAAAATGAAATTCATGTGGTACAAAAACTCACGGGCACTTATCCTGACAGATCCCTTGAAAATCAAAAGTGTAATTCTCGATGTTTAATATATGGAACCAAGCCTAGGACCATCTATTCCAAAAATGACCTGGAAATATGATGATTGTGGTGAAAATTATTTCATATCTCTTTGACATTAAAATTATATTTCTCAGTTTCTTCTTCTTATTTTTTAAACTTATTTATTCTTTTTCCATTATCTTGTTTGCATTTACTTTCATTGCATTTAAATATCATTATTGAAATTCTTATTTTTTTATACTTATTTTTATTATTTTCATTTTTAAAACTTTTTATTCATATAATTTTAAAATTATATATTTTTTTAAATAAATTATAATTTATTTATTATATTTTATCCGTATGTGAATGCTATCTTCACGATTACATTTCCGTTCATTTAACCTATCATAAAGAAGCAACTAAAACTTATTCAGTGAACTCCTCTATTTGAATAAAATTTCCCGGAATAAAAACTTCCAGGAAACAAAGGCTTTTGCATCTTGCCAAGACTATTCAGCGCAACGCCCATCACTCTTACTGACAAAGGAGGGCAGAAAGAAAGAAAACAAGGAGCGAACTTCTTCCAATTCCCTAAACAAGGCAAAAGAAGCCCAAGAACAATAGATCCCGCTTTCCGCAGAACAAGCACCCCCATCGAATCGATTGCGCGTGTTGGCCAGGCCTTTTCAAGTGGAAGGGAAAAGTTTTCCCGAAGAAAAGTCGTTGCGAGAATGCCTGGGAGAATTACCAGCTCTCCAAATGCATTTTTGTTTCTCCCCGCATGTTACACAGTGAGTGTTGATGGCCATCCAAGGAACGATTCCCATTAATTCAATCACATAACGATTCCGATTAATTTCATGACATAACGAGAAGCTTTTCGTTTATTTTATAAATTTCCAACTTTTAAGAAGATTTAATTTAAGAAAAATCCTTCAAAATTACTAGATTTCCACAATTATGGTGTACATTTATTTTTAACATCTTATTGTGGACACTACAACAAACTTGAACTATTGAAAACACTTTAACATTCATTAAATCGTTTTCCCGTCGAGCTTTCATAAAAAATAGTACATATTCAGCAAGTAAATTAACTCTGGAAACTTCCAAGCTCTCACTCGACAGATTGCGATTGAGAAAGTAAATTTGCTATGTTCATCTGCACTTTTTAAAACTTTCGTTTTTGAACCCAGAAACTTTCGCTTCAAGGAATTCGAGCTTTATCATTCTACTTTGTTGAGCTCTAGATAATATTATAATTGATAAAATTAGTAGTCTCATTTAAAAAGGTGCTGTTCTGGTGTCCAGAAATTAACAAGTACTATTCTGTCACCGTTGAAACTCGGCCATTTGAAAATAGCTTGTTCGTAAAATATTTGTAGGATCGTATATTGGCGTGTTATGAAAGTTTCGTGTGGTGGTTTGATCTCACACAGATGTCTACCTGGTCACTTAATTGTGATTTGAGATGACGGGATAGTTCAATACTAATATATACATGTCTATATATATATATATATATATATTTATATATATGTCAACTAAGATTATGTCTCTATACAAATTAAAATCTCTTTTCATGTTTCCTTTCTGTCGAGATAGAGGCCGAATGGTTGGCTTTTTAGCTCAACAATTAGGACGTTCGAATGCTACTTTCAGCATGGATGTGCGCAATGGTTCGGCGTCGTTTTAAGCAGTAGGTCCCTGTCTAATTAGCCCTTGGGTTTAAAAAAATGACCCTTGAGCGTCAACCAATTCAATGTTTTCTTCAATTTAACAAATTTAGTTATTGGCAATAATTTAAACTTTTGTAAGAACTTATGTTGCCATTAATGCGTTCTGAAAGTGTGGAGAAGAGAGAGCCATCTCAAAGGTACTCTGTGCACTTAGAATAATGAAAAATAGCAACATGAATGGTTGTGATGAATACCTCGATGTGATAATTTTTGTTCAAACAAGTACAGCAAGCAACGATTCAGAAGCGTTTGAAATGAAACAAATGACAAAATATTATATTTTTGAGTTACTGGTAATAAATTACTGGTTACAAAGTTTTACATGTATTTAATATTAAAAACAGTAAATAATAATTTTATTCCATCGTACAAACATTCATGTAAATTTAACATGTAAATATTTTTTTTCTTTTACTTATTCTAAAATTGACTATACCCCAAAACGTTTTTATCAATAAAACATATAAATTTTAAATAAAAAATGGGCGTTTTAGAATCAGAAATTTTTGGATGTTGAAGGCATTTTTTTTTATAATTTTAGTGCTTGAATAAAAATTTTATATTCATGTAAATAAATAACAAAATTATTTTCATACAGTATTAAAATTAAAATTATTTAAGATAGGAAACAATGTTCCTGTTTTATAAATAAATAAATTACAAAGAATTTATAAAGTGACATTGAACACAAGTGAGGGTATAAATCAAACATTAAATATATTGAAAATAAATAATTGTTTATACGATTAGACGTACTGCTTAATTGAAAAAAAATCAAGATCTTAGGCATTAAATTGTTTCTTATTTTAAATAATTATATATATTAAAAATAATTATATACTTAAATAATATTAATTATTTTAATAATAATTAAAGAATAATTATTATTTTTATTATTTTAATCATATTATTTAAAAAAAGCTCATATTCATTTCATACATTAAAATGTTTGTGACATAATAGTAACAATGATAGCTAGAAATCATTTTAACAATAAAACATAAAGACTATTTTATATCACCAAGAATCTATTAACATTTAATCTTTAAATATAAATAGATTCTTGGTGAATAAAAACATGAATTAAAGAAAAATTTCAAAATTTTTTCTTTGTAGTACGAATTATGGATTTGATTGCTTAATTTTATTTATTCAGTATATAAAACAAAGAGAAAACTAAAAGTAATTTGATTTTCAAATTGTATTCCGGGTAATTATGGCATAAAATTAAATTACTAAAAAAGTAATTTAACTTTAATAAAATGTCTGTTATAGCTTAATCTCTTTCTCTGGATATGTTAAAACTTAAAATTATTATAATTTTTCCATTTTAATAAATAATTTTATGATAAGTTAACAAGAGTACTTTACTTTAAAATAGATTCGAAAATCAAAATCATCGATATAAATTAGAATTTTTGAATATATATATATATATATATATATATATATATATATATATA
>JAPDSC010015634.1:135680-158899 GCA_026290005.1 Latrodectus geometricus | reverse complement strand
ATATATATATATATATATATATATATATATATATATATATAATAAATCTTTCTCTGAAAAACTGGTTGAAATCAAACTTGAAGCACCTGCAGTATATTATAAATGTTTATTTCATTAAAAACATCATTATTTGAGAAAAATTTAATATTACCATATTGGTTTTTTAAAATGTGAATTAAAACATGTCTAAATTCCTTATAATGTATCTTGAAAAGTATTTTTCCTTAGTTCTTGAAATTGTGAAGTACTTTTATTTCTTAAGTTTTTTAATATTTTAAGTGGGATGAGTATTTGAATAAGGATTTATATACATTAAATTATGCAATTTGAACATTTATTGGTCTTGTGGATAGCAAAGAAAATTTTGAAGTTCATTTGAAAATGCTTATGAATAATCTTAAAATCCTATTTAATATTTATTTTGATTTTATCATACATATTATAAGACGAAAAAAAAAAGTTAATATAACTACTAAATCTATTTTTATTGCTATTTAGTTATGGTTTTCTGTTTCATTTAACTATTACTTAACTATTATAAGTTTTTGTTACTGTTTCATTTAATATAATATATAAAATTAAATTGGAAGTTATTATTACAATAAATAATACTGTGTTTACTGCAAAACTTAATCGTATTCAGCATAAAGTAATAAAACTATATATTAAAAAATTTCTTTAATTTAGGAATTAATAGTTTTTTTTAAAATTTTTTTAATGTTTGCCCTGGAATTATAAAAAATTCCTACAATTTAAAATTTTTTTGAATGGGGTATTTTTATTTATATAATTTAATACTGAGTTAAATTATATTTGTTTATATTACTTTGGCTTAATCCAATACCTAGTTATGACTATCATAGTGAAGTATTTGATTATGTGTTTCAATACTTAACCATTCTTATCATGTTCAATTGAATTAATGCCTTAAATATTTCTGCATAATTCGATACTTAATTTTGCTTCCTTAAACTAAATTAAATTATTTCTTTTTAATTCAATACTCACTAGCTTATACGATTCTCAATTCAATATAAGATAAAAACTTTTATATTTAATTTCCTAGGTAATTATTTTTATCATAGAATATTAAGTATTAGATTAGATATCCTGAACTCATTCCCACATTAAATAATTTATTATATTTATATAATTTAAAATTAATAAGTTAATTTGCTTCGATTTAATACAATAACGAGCAATGATTAATTGAATTTTCCAGTTAATTTATTGTTTTATAAAATCATAAATAAATTACTTAATCTTATCCTTTAATAAATTAAAATAAGTATTTTTACCTATTGGATCAAACAGGAACATTTTAATTCTACGTTTAATAGTGTTTCGATATAAACATTCTAAACTTCTTGGATTAAATAGATATACAGTAGTCCCTTATTTAATTAATTTATGGTAAAACTAACTATCGAATAAGACAAAAATTAATTACATTACATCTAAATGTGTTAGAATAAGTATAACCAAGTAAATGATTAAGCTCAAGTAAAATGAGCTGATGTTATGGTAAACATAGTTAAACATAAAGTTAAGCAAAAATAAATAATTTTATGAGCTATATAAAATTAAATACTAGATTATGCTGAAATGACTCAATAAGATGCTTAATTATGCTGTGCTAAGTTACGTAATTAACCATTGCTTCTTCCATTCCATTTCGTAACACAGCCTTTGTTGTCCCAGTGTGTTGTGTTCATTATTAATAAAATCATTTCACTTCACTTGGAAATCAAATCGAGATCCTAAGAAAATTTTGTCAACGCAAAATTTCACAGTGACTAAGTTTCATCCTTATTCCTTTTTAATCGATTAATCGCTTTAAGTTCTAATGTATTATCTCTTCTAAGTAATTTAGAATTAATGAACAGCGCAGAGCCGCTAAACAACGAGACTGGATTCGACAATTTTAATTAAATATTAAGCATTTCATACCATTTAATAAGGGCACGAGCCGACACTAATCGACATTAATTATTCGATACCGCTTCTCTAAATAATTGAGTGACTAAATTTATCGCCAGAATCTCTTGATTGCATGTGCAAGGACTATTATCACAGCGAAGTGTGTATCGGGTGTTGGAAGCATTTGATTATGAAGTCACTCGAAATAATTCGATAATTTAGTAGTTCTTGTCTTATTCATAACTCAAAGGAACTATATGGCAATAGATATTGATGCATATTTACTAAAAGACTCTTACAATTTCTTTACCTTATCATACGTTTAAATATTAATAATCTATAATTTTCTATTAAAAAATTAACAAAATTTCAATCTCTTATAAAATGATCCACATAAAAGTGATATGAATGAGATGAACTGTTTCATTCAAAGAATATAAAACGAATACGTGAATATCATCGTATTTTAAATGCATTAAATTATTAAAAATTATTAGTTATAGAGTACAATCTATAATTATCCGTATATTATAAATAAAAAAAACATTAGTGTTACCAATGTCATTATGTAAAAAAATGATGATAGCATAATCATCGAAAATAGGTAAATAAAAAAAGTAAATAGAATAACTCAAGTAATTATATTTAGTGATTAATTATAATGAAGTAAATTAATTCATAAATGATTATCAATTATAAAATATTATTTATTGTTAAAAATAAATTGATAAATAAAATTTATTACTAATTATGCTACTCTATATAGGAAAGTATGATTATGTTTTCAAATATTGTGAGATACAGATGATGTAGATGATGTAGAGGTTAAACTCTGATTTTCAGAATGGAAGGTTGATCTCTGGTATGATTCTAGCCATTTTTTCATGAAATGGAGATTTATTTTGGGCTTTTGTTTCTATATGCACGTTAACGGCTTTCTATATGATGTATTTAGATTTGATTATTTGAATAAAATATGTTGTACCATATTCAAATTGTTTACAAAAATTTATGAAGCAACTCTTATATAATGTATCTTATTCAAGATGTGCGTGTATTATTGTCCGCGAATCTGTTTGACTTTATTTTAAATAGTAAATTCAAAATTAAAATTGTCGTGTGAGTTGGAAATGATTGTATAATTACGGGAAAATATGTAGCGACATAGATGCCACATAATTTATCATGCCAATTTTTTAATTTTTTGATTATGACAAAATGTTGCCAAGATGATATAATTGGGACGTACTCCCATGAAAATAATTGTGTAATTGTGACGTAATAAATTCCTGAGAAAAGCTTCTACATTAATAAAGATAAATCTGCTGAGAAAAAATCCTTAATTTTGAAATATTAAGATTAAAAAATAATAAAGGATTAAATAATAAGTATAAATCAATAAAAATTAAAAATAATCAATTTTGAAATATTAAGATTAAAAAAATAAAATATTAAATAATAAGTATAAATAAAAAGTAAAAATAATTAATTTTGAAATACTAAGATAAAGAAATAAGAAAATATAAGAATATTAATTAAAATGGGGAAAAAAATGGAATAAAATATTCAAATTTCTTTGAGATGACTTAACGCTAGGTTTGCCAAAACACATTAAGCTCAAAATTATTTGAACTTAATTCTTATTATTTTCCATCTCTATGACGTCATAAGAGTAAGTTGCTAGATGAACAAGGAAATCTTCAAAAATGTCACTCAATTCAAACATTGGCATGGTGACTTATAAAGAAGATGCGCCTTGCCATATGTGGCTATTATTTCCCATACTCAATTAAATCAGTACCTCAAATGAATGTATATTGATGGAAGCCCTGAGCAAAAACGATTTTATCTTTGATGCGAATTATGTATTTCCTCGTATATGTAACCTCAATAATAAGTGAATTCAAAGACAAGATCAACTATTATTTCATACATACTGTAACGAGTCAAGTCAGTGATTAGATTAGCGCATGCGCGCCAACATTGCCGCCCTCCTCTTCCCCTCCCGATTATGTTTCTGTTTATTATTTTTATTTTAGAATAGTTCTCAGAGAGACAGCACACTAGAGGTGTGTTTGTGGCGGTGTCCGCCTATTATACAGTTATGTTTGTTTTTTAAAGTTATGTTAAAAATTATGTATATATTAAAATTGTTCTCATTAATAAATTTAATTAATTTAAATTAAAATTGTCATAATTTGCCTTGCCTCTACGCTACGCTACAGCTATAAATGGTGGCAGCGGTTGAGATCGAACTTTTTCGGAGAATTCTGAAAAATTGATGAGTGAATCTGAATGTGAAAACTGGAACTGTGAAGTCTTGTCATCCCGACACCAGAAGAGAAAATGCTGGCAACCTGCTATTGATATTTATTGAGTTTTTGTTTATGGTTTCGATTCCAACCCTTGGAATCAGAAGATATAGCTTCCCGCTATCTTGGAGTGAAAAAAGTGTTTCTAATTGATTTCCCACCCGTGGAATAGAAAGAAGGCAGTTAAATCCAACCCTTGGATAAAAAAAAAAAAAGAAGAAGCATCCCGCTTGCAGTTTTAATTCCATCCATAGCATCCTGCTATTTTGGTGAAAAGAGTATTTCAAGTTTTGTTTATTCCAATCCATGGAATAAAAATATTCTGTTTTGATTCCAGCCCTCGGAATAAAAAGAAATTAGCATCCTGTTTCCAGTTGATTCCAGGCGAAATCCAGTATCCAGAATAGGAGAAATATTGGAATATTATGCTACTTCTGCTATAGAAATACGCCGTAGAATTAGTGTTCTGTTTCGGAATCTTCGAGCTGTGGATCTCCAAATTCCTGTGTTCTTAGAATCAAGAAAGTGGTGATAAGCAAAAAGTTTTGTGCGTGAGTGATTATTTTTGGTGAAACTCACAAAGAAATAAATATAAAAAAAATAGTTAAGTGAAATTGTGCAAAAAGAAAAATTCGCAAGTGATATTTTGATGAATGTGAGATTTCGAAATCGAATATTTCGATTCTATAAAATCGAAGAGCACTGAAAAATAATATATAAATATTTTATAAATATCAAAGAGTTTTGATAAAAGTTGAATTGTGATTTCAAAGTACCGAAGAAAGTGTGTGTATTTTTTTAGCGTAAAGTTCATTTTGAATCATTTAATAGTTATGCATACTTATAATTTTTTCATGATTTATTCTTCTGATTTCATTTATGCTTGCTGTATAAATAGTGTTATCATAATTTAAAATTGAATTAATTTACACATATTATTGTTTAAAATTTCTGACACATTTGCAGAAATATTTTATAAGAATTAATTTATAGTATTGGGTACCCTATCCATTTACAGTTTTGATTTACGTTGGTATAAGTGAAAATTCTATTCTAAAAATATTTTCGTATTATTGACATATACAATTGAGTAAATGTTGTTGTTAGTGTATATATATCTGGTATATATTAGCATACGATTGATTTTAAATTTTGATATCGAATTTGTTTATTTCTAGAACTCGTACATTTAAGTTTTGTTATTTTTGTATGCTAGTTTTGTTCTAGGTTATGTGTTAAGTGCATCGTAGATGAACAATTCAGGTATGTACCAATTCTTGAAGAATTTTATTTGTTAATTTTGCTAAGAAAAACATTGATATATAAGGTATGTGATAGTTTTAGACCATTTTTGTTTTTAAAACGAAAGCAAAATTATTTTATTAAGTATTGAAATTTTATATTAAGTTTTAATGCAATATTAGCTAGATATATTTTAAAACAAATATTATTTGATTGTTCCCGACATGTAATATAATTTATGTGCATAATAATAATTTACTTTTTTAATAACAAAAATAAATTTATCAAGTAAAAAAAATTTCATGTTGAGTAGAAGTGGAAAGATTATTGATAGTTAAATATTTGGGTTTTTGTTAGGAAAGAATAAATTTAAACTTAAACGATCTGTTCAATATGTCATTTTTGGGGAAAGGTAAGAAGCAGGACTTGTTAGTTTTAGCTTCAGAGCTTGAAGTGAATACTGACTCAAATTCCTCAAGTATATCGATTAAACAAGCCATTACTAAGAGCCATAATTATGAAAAAGATTTTGTCAAAGAATTGTTTCGGTCTATAATTGAAGAAAGAAAGAAACAAGAACTAATTGAAAAAGAGAAAGCTGAAATTGAAGCTGAAGAACGGAGAAGAAAAGCTGAAATAGACGCTGAAGAACGAAGAAAAGAAGCAGAAAGGGAACATGAATTAGATAAGCTTAGATTAGAAGCCCAATTGAAACTGACAAATGGATCCGACAGTGAAAATGGGCAACATTCTCATAAAGATCTTAAGGGACTGATCCATAGATATGATATCAAAGAAGATATTAGTCTATATTTAATTTTTTTTGAACGCCAGGCACGTCGTGCTCAAATACCTAAAGAGTTGTGGGTTTCATATTTGTTAGGCTTATTGCCGTATGAAATTACACAAATAATTGCACGTGAACCAGAAGAAGAAGTACAGAATTATGATTATGTTAAAGAAGTTTTATTTAAAAGATTTAAATTGACCCCAGAGAAGTTCAGACAATTGTTTGTGAAACATCAAAAGGAAAATGATGTTACTTGGATAGATTATTACCATGAACTTAGTAATTATTTTTTTGGATGGATCAATGGTCTTAAAGTTGATACGTTTGAAAAGTTAATTGACTTAATCTTAACAGATCAGATTAAAAAGAGAGCTCCACAAGAATTTAAAGAATTCTATTTAGATGAATGGGGTAGTATTAATAATCCACTTCATTTGTCAGAGAAATTAGAAGAATTTGAAGATATTAAGAAAACAATTAAACCCAAAACTAATTATAATGTAATGAAAAATAAAACCATTCACTATCAAAATCGAAGATCATACAGCCCACCTCTCAGGCATATGAAACATGATAATAATCATAGAAATGAAAAATTCAAAACAGAAAAGAGAGATTTTAAAGATGGGTTTAAAGATAATAGTTTTGAAAGAAGAAAACCACTAAAATGTTTTGAATGTGATTCTGCTGATCATTTGAGACCACAATGCCCGTTAATTAAAAGACAATCACATAATTCTGTAAATAATGTAGGAGAAGATGTTGTTAAAGATTTACTCAAACCTTATACAGTTACTGGAAAAGTAAATGGAATTAAATGTGAAATTTTGAGAGATACTGGAGCAACAATAGATATTGTCAGTAGGAAGTATGTTTTACCTGATGATATGACTGGAGAACATGTGTGGGTACAACAACCTTTAGATTTGACTCCTACTTGTTTACCAATTGCACGAATTGTGTTGAAATGTGAATTAGGAAATGTAATTACGAAGGCTGCTATTATTGCAAGTGAATTAGATCGTGGTAGATATTTATTAGGAAACCGTACAGCTTCATTAATACAAGAAAAAAAGAAAATTAATTTAACTGATCAGGTAAATAGTGTGCAGACTAGGAATCAGAAACGTTTAGAAGAGGAACTGAAGATAAATATAAGCAAGCCAGTAGAGGGCAGTTCGAAAAGAAATTCCAATGAAGAAGTAGTGGGTGAAAAAGAATTAACTGTTTTACCAGAACAACAATCTGATGATTCCTTAGTTTCTTTACTTAAGATTGATAAAGAAAAATTCAAAGAATGTCAAAGAACAAGTGAAGATCTTAAATCCTTGTTTGAACAAGCTGAAAAGGTCCAGTCAGGAGAAGTTATCAAAACAAATTATGTTATAAAAAATGAACTTTTACTTAAAAGAAAAGCAGATAAATTAGGACAAGAAGATTTTTTATTAGTCGTTCCAAAAGAGTTCAGAGAAAAACTCAAAATAGCTTGTCATGAAGGTACATCTGCTCATCTTGGAGTTACCAAAACAAAAGATAGACTAGCTCGAAATTTTTACTGGCCAAACTGTTTCAAAGAATTAGAAGAATTTATTAAATCCTGTGATCCTTGTCAAAGAGCTGGAAAAGCTGAAGAGAAAATGAATGCTCCAATGAGAGTAGTACCAATTATATCTGAGGTTTTCAGAAAAATAAATATAGATGCGGTAGGTCCTTTACCGGTCACGCCTTCTGGAAAAAAATATATTCTTACAGCTATGTGTCTTGCATCCAAATATCCAGATGCTGTTGCCTTAGAAGATATATCATCCACATCAATTGTTGATGCATTACTTCAAATATTTAGCCGAATGGGGTTTCCAAAAGAGATCCAACATGATCAAGGAACTTCGTTTATGAGTGTTTTAACTACAGAATTTCTAGAGAGGTTTGGAATAAAAATAATACATAGTTCAGTGTATCATCCACAAAGTATCCCAGTTGAACGATTTCATAGAACTATAAAACGAATACTTAGAGTATTATGTTTGGAAAACTCCCCAGATTGGGAACCACATATTCATGCAGCTTTGTTTGCTCTACGAACTATAACTCACGAGTCAACCGGATTTAGCCCGGCAGAATTAGTTTATGGAAAAAATTTAAGAACACCAATCACGTTACTGTATGAACATTGGTTACAGCCTGAAGAAGAGCAAAATTCTGTTGTTGAATATGTTTTAAATCTTATTAATAGATTAAAACGGTGTCAGAGTATAGCCGTAGAAAAAACGGAAGAGTGTCAAGAAAAGCGAAAAACTTACTATGATAGGAATATTATTAAAAGAGAATTTAAAGAAGGAAGCCAAGTCCTTGTGTTGGCGCCTTCGCCTGCAAATAAATTAGCTGTTCAATGGCACGGCCCAGGAACAATTGAATCAAAAATCTCAGACACAAACTATATTGTTTCCTTACCTAATAAGAAAGAGAAGTCTCAAATTTATCATGTGAATCTATTAAAGCCCTATTACAGTAGGTCTAATGTTATAAATCTTGTTGAATTAGACGAGATGAAAGATCCTCCAGATTTAGAAATAGAATTTCCTTTTATTGAAAACAATCCAAATGTTTTTAACTGTTCTGAATTAATTCAAAATAATAAATTAGAAGAGAGATTAAATAAAGAACAGATTCGAAATTTAAGTGAACTGCTATGTAAATATTGTGACATATTTTCCAATGAACCTGGATTAACAAATATTGTAGAGCACGATATTGAACTAATTTCAAATAAACCAGTGCGTGCTAGAACATATAGAATGTCACCTCGACAGAATGAAATTTTAAAAACGGAAATAAATAAAATGTTAGCTAATAAAATTATTGAAGCAGGAATGTCAGATTACACATCACCTATGATATTGGTAGAAGTGCCGGGGAGAGAACCAAGACCTTGCATTGATTACAGAAAATTAAATGAAATTACAAAAACGGAATATTTCCCGCTTCCCAATATTGAGGAAAGGGTTGAAATTGTTTCAAGTGCTAAATTTATTACCATCATCGATTTAGCAAAAGGCTATTGGCAGATACCCCTTAGTCAGAAAGCTCAACAATTAGCGACTTTTGTAACAAATTTTGGTTGTTACAGACCGCTTAGAATGCCATTTGGTTTAAAGAATGCACCATATTTTTTCTGTAAAATGATAACAGAACTGTTACAAGGAACGGAATTCTTTGCGATTCCATATTTAGATGATATTGCCATCTTTTCTAATACTTAGGAATCACACTTAAAGCATTTAGATGAAGTTTTTCGGCGAATTGAAAGAGCAAAATTAAAGATCAAACCTTCTAAATGTGTCTTTGCTCAAAAATATGTCAAATATTTGGGCCATATGGTTGGCCAAGGTAAAAGAACTCCATCAGAATTAAAAATTGATGCCATAAAAAATTTTCCTATTCCGACAACTAAAACTGAAATTCGTGCTTTTCTAGGTTTGTCAGGTTATTATCATAGATATATTCCTAATTATTCGATTATTGCAGCTCCCTTGACAGATAAATTAAAAGGAAAGTCGAGGAAAGAAAATATTGTGTGGTCAGAGGAGTGTGAAACGGCTTTTAAAAAACTGAAAAATAAACTAAGTGATAAACCAGTATTATACAGTCCTGACTATGAAAAGGAATTTATATTGCAAACTGATGCATCAAATGAAGGAATAGGTGTAGTATTTTCTCAATTGGATGAAGAAGGAAAAGAACATCCTATCTTATTTCTTAGTAGAAAATTTACAGAAACGGAAAAGAAATACTGTACCACAGAGAAGGAATGTGCTGCAATCGTCTGGGCAGTAAAAAAGTTACAATGCTACTTAGACGGTCAAAAATTTAAAATTGAGACTGATCATAACCCATTAATATGGTTAAATTCCAATGCCAGTTCAAACCCTAGGTTAATGCGTTGGGCATTAGCATTACAGCCCTTTAATTTTGAAATAATCCATCGTAAAGGAGTTTTACATAAGAATGCTGATGTCCTTAGTAGAATTTCTAAATAGAAAATTTTTCGTTACTATTATTTTTTTTCTTAAATATTTTTTTCCATTATATTGTCTCTTATTAAGACTTCCAAAATAATTTTTAAAATATTATAATAAAATGAAGGAATAAATGTTTTTTTATGTTATGGTTAAGATTATAATGTTTTTTGTAATTAATCATAATATTTGTTTGGGTATTGTAAGACTTTTACTGCCGTAAAAGTCCTCCCGGAGGGGGAAGGAGTTGTAACGAGTCAAGTCAGTGATTAGATTAGCGCATGCGCGCCAACATTGCCGCCCTCCTCTTCCCCTCCCGATTATGTTTCTGTTTATTATTTTTATTTTAGAATAGTTCTCAGAGAGACAGCACACTAGAGGTGTGTTTGTGGCGGTGTCCGCCTATTATACAGTTATGTTTGTTTTTTAAAGTTATGTTAAAAATTATGTATATATTAAAATTGTTCTCATTAATAAATTTAATTAATTTAAATTAAAATTGTCATAATTTGCCTTGCCTCTACGCTACACTACAAATACATATAACGTTTGAATATGATTTTGGGAGGGAGCATTATTGTTTGAAATCGGTTGATAACATGTTATTCTATTTTTAAATCAGACATTCCAGTGAATATTTTTATAATTCAATTGAGAAATTAAACTTTAATGAAGCATTTTAAAATTTATTTTATTGAATTTCAACTTGTTGTAAATTTATTCATTATGGCATATTTGTGAAACAAAGCTTTTCGAAGAGAAAAGTTCCGGGTTTGATCTGACCTATTTTTGGGTAATCCAAGATAGAATGTCCTCTTTCGGCCTTCAATACAAATGCCTTTCAAAGTGGGCACTGAGGAATATTGCATGATACCACAAATGCAGCATGCAAATAATGCTTATTGCCTACGAAAAGTCTTGCTGTAAAGCTATTTACAAGGTGGATATTCTTACAGCAGCCTTAATCCGTGAGTTTATCCACAAAGCGGTAACAAATTATCGCTTATATACGTTTGGCCTTTTAAAGGCAGAAATAATCATTTGAGAAAGATAAAAGCTTTAGTTATTGAAATTTAGATTTGTTTATTATTCACTCTAAGGCTATTTTCTTCACGTGACTGGTAATAGCAGGAATAATAGTGAGTAACTTAAAGAAAAAGACCTAAAATTTATTGAGGATTCTCTCAAATGTTACCAACATTAAAGCTTGAGCTAAGAACCGAACTCATGAGGCTTTAAGTCGTAGGTTTGAATGCAAACCTTTCAACTGCTTAAAAAAGTTGAAAAGTCCATATTAATTCTACAGAAATTTATGATACTGTTATATATTTTTTAATTTAATGTACATTTGGATGATATATATTTTGATGTGGTATGTATTTTAACATGATTATTCCTGTTTTTGATAAATATTTCATTACCATATAGTAATACATTAGGTTTGGGGAAACGTACACTATTATTTTTTCGGTTGACGTCTGTAGTGATCTATATCTCGTGAGGAATCTATCAAACAATTTCAGATTTATGCTCGTTGGATAGGTGACATTTGACACTAAAATATCCTCTTGCGGTTTTTTATTTGATTAATTCAGTTACGCGTACAAGGTTTCATAAATGGAAGACAACAAACTGAAAATTCGATACATTTTCGTTTTTCTCTTGTAACGGCGAAAAAGATAGCCGTGTGGCTAAAATTGTGAAAGGTGTTAATCGTCCTATATAAGACTGTAACAACCAATTACGTACAATTTTTGTTTCGTCGATTCCGTTCGGGTATTTTTGATGTTAGAGATGCACCTCGCATGTAAATACAGCATCGTCGAAAATGTCTAAAAAATATCAAAAATGATCGAAGTTAATCGCACGTCAGCAGTCGTAACACGCAAGACCTGAAAATCTACATGAAAGCTGTTTTAAACCTTTTTACAAAGGGAATCCAAAAGAAGTTACTTTAAGTTCACGTAAAAATAATGGATTGCTTTTTCCCCAACCTAATATATAGCATAATTATCAATATCTCAATTTGCAACCGTAGTGGCATATTTTATTTACTTATTAAAACAACTAAACCGAAATAAGTTTAAAATTTATTTTTATGCAATAACTCAAATATAAATTAATAGATACTATGTTTATGTTCCAATTTCTTTTTATTTAATGATTAAAATAATTAAAGCAGCAATATAATGTAATATCAATATTTTAAGCCCGAAGCTAAAAGTTAGGTGATATAACGAAGAAGTTTACAAAAAATTTTCTTCAATGATAATTAATCTAAAATTTATTTCTTTTAAATTGTGCTGACCACTTCTTATTTGGAGTGATAATTGGGTAAATATCTTTTATGTAGCATGAATAACCGCTTATATAATTTTTTGCCACCACTCCACACACCACCACACTTTTTTGTCACTATATCTAACCACAAAAAACACAATTTTTCGTCCACTCCCCCCACACACACATTTGCTTGAAAATATACTTTCAAGTATATTTTTATAAAAAAACTTTCGAGTATATTTTCTTAAAAGTATATTTTCGAGAAAATCTGATTTTTATTTTAAGACACAAAGAATCTACTAGAATAAACTACTATTTAATTTGGCTTTATAGTAGCTTATTTATTTTTAAATTTTATAAAGTTTCATTATATTTTGTATCGAAATTAATAGCCTTAATTGATTAAAATATTGAAGAAATCTTCTAGATATTCATTATTACAATTTTACATACTAATAATAAGTAAAACATACTTTAAGTAAGATATGCATAATAAAACATACTTTATATTAAATACTTTGTCGGATTTCGATAACTTTTGTTTCTTTATCGTATTAGCATTTGTGTTTTATTTTTTTATTTTATTTTACTTATTTTTTATTTTTCCTTTTGCAATAAAATAAATGATTTTACCTGCAGTGAATAGTTTTAACACAAATTATTCATGACAATTAAAACAATTTTGAACTATGTATGAACACACATTCAAGTGAACATATTTTAATAACATTGAGGTTCTTCTGCATTTACCGTTGAACTTAGCAAGGAACAAAATGAAATAGCGCAGTTCATATTGCAGCTAGGATGTTCTTTTCCTTCAAATAATCAATAAGTACTCCACTTCCAGAACAAAAGAATTTCATAAAATTCAGCATTCCTAAGTAAACAGATCATAATCGATACGATACTTCATTGAAGCACGTGATCAATAGCAAGGGATTCTTTGTATCGATACTTATTCCTATATTCGATATCATCGATGAATATCGTTAAATGATATTTCTCGGATTTGTTCGATCCAATTGGAGGGGTAGGGGAAGATTGGAAAGGGGGAATTGATGTAACTAAAGAGACTTACGGAGGCGTGAAAGAGATTCGAACGCTCGAACGCATCCGAATAAGATTCCAAAATGGGGAGGACGAATGAATCCCGGAATTCCTAAAAAGGCCAATGTTTATCCTTTGCTATTGGAAGAAATAATGAGATGGATTCGAAGTATAAGCAAGATTATTTTCTTCCTTTGTTGGGATTCTGTTTCAGATGTTAGATATGGATTCTTCGTTTGATTCGAAAATACTTACATTTTTTGAAATGTTGCTGCTGTGTTTTCTTATTTGAAACTTCTCTATCTTGTAGAGTTAGGCTAAAATTTGTATTTTGAATTTTATTTGTCATGTATTTTTTTGGAAAAATTCGCTATTAAATCTATGATATTATTTTATAAGGGTATTTCCTACAAAAGTATTTTAAATTTCAAAATAAATATTTTTTATTATTTTTTCTTTAATGATGACGAAATAAATACTAAGAAGGATGCAAAATGTTATAAAATATATTTATTAATGAAAAATACTTTTTTATTTATAATGCTACATTCTCATATGTGTGTTGTTGCACCAACATGCTTCTCTGTGCCTAGTCCTGAGTTGAGCTCTACAGTTAAATAGAAACAGACAGGTGGGAGGTTTTATAATTCAGAAACAGAGAATAAACAAAAGAATCTCCAATACTTTGCCAGTCACCCCTAGAAATATTATTTCACAAAAAGACGGATCTTTGTTTGGATCGGGATTCAAACTCACTGCTTTCCGATAACGAGAGAAACAGCCTAACCAGCCAGGCCTAATCTTATGTATATGTGTTTATAATAAATATTCATTAAAGAAAATCTCCGTAAATTTTTTTCAAAATTCAGTAATCTTTTAATATAGTAACGTATTTTTTTAAATACGAAGCAATATAATGCAATGTTATAGAGTTTGATGACTCACATTTGTATCAATTTAAAGTTTAATTTTTATAGGAAAATTGACTTCAATTATTTTATGCAAAACTTTGTATTTTGCAATGTAGTTTTTAGTTTCTCAGGTAAAAGAATCAGTTTTAAATTAAGAAACAATTGAGATCAACTATATTTTTGAAATTTTGGCGCTTCAAACATCCCATTTTAAATTGAAATGTAGTAGACTTTCGTTATATGATTCTTGTTGAATTCAAATATTTTGTATGAGTGAATAATCTATTCTTCGCAATATGAAAGAAAAACAGTCTTGATAAACTAGAAAAAAATGTTTTATCTTTTTTCAAAGATATAATTTACTATACTTAACACAAACAATAACTTTCATAGTGGTTTCATTTTATCGGGAAGGGAGCAACTTCGATTGATCTGAGGATCTGGACGCCAAAGATAGAAGGCCCAAATTTAATTTATCTGGGCATAGTGGACTGGTCTTAAAGTCCTAAGCTGGTCCAACCAAGATTGAACTCTCTACTTACTTCGAATATTCTTGGCATTTGACTTTTTGATAAGCACGCAATGCACTTTCTATGGACCTCCTCCCATGTTAGTTTGAATGGTAACGAAATCAGAGATGGTTTAGTAAATTTTGTCTCTCCTGCTTGCATGCCAATGCCAGTTGACTTTCACAGAAATCTCCTCAATCAAGAAGATTGAATTAAATGCACTTTGGAGAGTCTCTTCTAAAAACACTTGACACTTTGGAAAAAGACTCTATCGGTGTCACTATCTCAATATTTCGAGGAAAAGATAGATTTCTCTCTAAAGTTTTTCGAGTTGCAATATCAAATCCCATACATATCTTCAAGGAGAGAGGAAATTTCCGAAGTGTAATTGGTGCAGGGCTGAATAGGACTCTTTCAGGTGCTTGGGTTTTACGGCTCCCCATATTTTAAAGGACTCATACCTGTTTTTAGATATTTATAGAGAATTTCGTTTTTAGATGGAGATAATGGTGCCGATAAGAAACAACACCAATAAAAACACGGCTGTTATACAGCTGAAAATATTCATGAGATCTAATTACACTCAGTTTTAGAAAGAAAGGTTGCAGCTCAGGTGTCCAAATTTCCTGTGTCCTGAAATGTTAGGTCAGGTGATATTAATAGAAAAGTTTCAAAATTTGGTGAGGGACATAATTTAGCGTGTTGCTTCAGAAATAACTAGAAATATTTCAATAATGGAGCAGAAAAGCATTGAAGATGAAATTCATCGTTATACTTTGCTCCTTATTATAACTGAGAGATTCTGTTGGAGAGAAAAGTCATTCTTGTGTTTCAAAAATAGCAGTCATATTATACTAAAAGAGCCTAAATAATTTAAAAATTTGAGTCAATCTCTTGTCATCGCTGTTGTGTAAGCTGAAAATAATTATTTGATAGTAGTTTACAGCTACTAGGCTTTTGGCTGTAATGTTATTTTGAGAAAAAAATTGAATAAATTAAATTGCAAACATTTAATATTTACTATAAATCAAACAATTTGAATAAACACTACATTTTACTTGTTTGTAAGAGTTTGATAAATACTAGATATTTTCATATATTTTAAAAAGAAAATGTTTTGTACTAAATGAAGTTTGCAGGTATAAATATATCATAAAACCTTTAAAACCTTTGGCAGTTTGCAGCAAACAGGAAAAAGTTCTATTTCTACCAACAGTATTTCTCATTTCTTCACATGTGCCTTATGTGCATCAATTCCTTCTCTAGAGGTGTTGCAGCCGAACTGGCTTCATATGATTAGTGCTCTGTTTCAACAGTTGGTGTTTTCGTTTTAACCACAAGTGTGGATATTGTGGATATTTGAAGGATTTTGAAAATTATTTTAAACTGTAAATCCCAGTCTAATTAAACTTTGTATGTGCGAAAATAATCCCTTGAGAGGTCAACAAATTCTCGGAATATTACTGAATTTCTCTATTTGAATTTCATATGATTTTGAAGATTATTGTATATTTTAACTCATAAAATAATACGATTTTGTTTTAATCCACACACAAAATCTAATTTCTAAAACTCTAGATTTACTTTTGCTAATTTTTTTTACTAATTTCTATTAATAAAAATCAATTGTAGAGTGCAATAACCTTTTACATGCTAAAATATTACAAAAACAATATTTTTCCATTAAAATTTTATTTAATTGGAATTGAAATAAATCTATTAAAAAGTCAAAAAGATTAACCAGTAAAAAATAAAAATATCGAATTCTAATTTATTTGAGAATTTGTATTTGAATGAATGAATTGAAATACCTTATTTCTCATACTTTGAAACACGGCTTATAGAAAAATCTGAATGCTTATCAAAACTGACTATAATTTCAAAATAAAATTCGATGTAACAGATAACAGAAATACATGTCCTGTTCAAATATTTACTTTGAATCAGACATTTACTCTCCGTTTCAGAAAATGAAATATGTGTCCTGTCTTTTATCTGTCGAGTGCAGATACCAATTTTGAAAAGTGTTTATTGCACTCCCAGCTGAAAAATTGCTTATTTGTTTATTTTACTTCGAAAGATCCTGGAGCTTGGATTCGTCAAATGAAAAAAGAGAGTTCATATTCACATCACAGAAAAAAAAAACTGTTTCTCAGAATAAATGAAAACATGGAAGTGCATATTTCGTTTTAAATTCTGTAAACTTATTTTTATAAGAGCTTAGATGGATTTTTATATTTGGAGAAAGTTATTATGTGTTTGCAGTTTTAAACTAACGAGATTTTCCAAACATCTTAAATATATGGAATGACCTTCATTAGAAAATATTTAGTAAGGTTTTTCACAATTTCAGAAGTTTATTTTTAAAAATATCGAATTTGGTACTTTTTGGAAATCTTAAATGGGGTGGCTAAACAATTTTCATCATTTCCATCGAGAGTAAAATTAAATGAACAACATAAAATTAAGCGTTTCACGTTCTGAAAATATCGTTGGTTCATAAAAATCATATTTATCATAACATATTGTATAAGTACTTTAATATGAAAATATATCTATACAAAAATATTTCCAATATGTATTTTCATTTTAATTTTTCTGCAAAAGCATGTTTTATTTTAATTTTTCTGAAAATAAAATGATCTGTCAGCTTTGTCTGCTAATCAGTTTGGTTGCGGACCGAATAATTACACATTCATCAATACATGTATCTAAAGGTCTCAATTTTCATACATCGCATTAGTTTTTTGTAGATTTCTATAGTAATTGATTCCTATAGTAATATTATATAGTTGTATTCAATTTCAGTTTTTTGAGAATAATCTAATTGTTATGTTCCTAGTACTGCCTTTCTAAAGAGAATTTGTTAGCTTAGTTGTAAGCAAATAGGAATTTATAATAGTTTCTGAATCACTAGAATTATATATACCATGATGGGAATCAAGCCAATAAATTGCTATACTAAAACCCTGAGTATTAACCATTTTGCTGTCTGCTAAAGTTTTGATTTTATCAGGGCTGCTGCTGGAATTCTATTTGAGCTAAATGGACTTACCATTCAAATCACCGCAAGTGAACTAAATAACTCATAAAGAATTCAATGTTTTTTTTTCTCATAAAACAAGCTATTTGGTCTCGTCCATTACACAGCAGAAATCCAAAATTTATTTTCTACAAGTTCCAGACTTTATTCCGTTTCTAAATTCTTTTCCTATTCATCGCACTTTTCCTGCACTAAATTCAATTACTTTGACCTTAAGCGAGGGGAAATAAAAAGAAAACGCAAGAGGTCAAAGGATAGACGGAGAAAAATCGAAGTTGAAACGTTTTTCCTGGTTGTGATGAATGCTCCTCCTGGAGAAAAACGAAAGTCAATCCATGGATATCAATCAATTCTGCTGAAGAATGGGGGGGGGGGGGGAGAAAGAGGGATTTCATTCGTGGTTTCTGAACATTAAACACGGATGATGGTTCAGAGGGGAACCGTTTTTCCCTAACTCCGCCGTCAGAAGCGCTGGAAGGGTACATAAATTTCTTCCTTCAAGAAATGGCCAAGGGGGAAAAGATATGCTTTCCTCGTGACCTTTCAAATTCTGAGAGCCCAAACATATTGATATCATTGATTATTTTGGGGACCTCAATGTTTAGATAGTTCTTATTTGTCACAGAAATACATTAAATTAATTTTATTTAAGTTTCCAAATTCTTAATTTCCACAGTACATACAATTTCAAAAAAATATTTCATTTATTTTTATTGTTATAACATTTTTCCTTCGTGACTCTCTTTGTTTGGTTTCTTAAATAAATATTGCTTGACATAAAAATTTCCTAACTTTAAAACAAATCTTGATGTGCTGTAACTGGAGACTATATTTTCAAATTTGTTTCATTAGTTTGAGACACATATACGTAGCGTCTTATAAAAATCTTTGCATCCTTGAGTTCTATTCGCATTTTCTAGCTAAGTTTTGGTCTTCGCCACTATAAAGCTCTAAATTATTTAAACACGAGATTTTGTTTTTATTTTTTTTTAGATTTTATTAATTTTATATATATTTTATTAATTTTTATAAATTCCTAATTTTAATGTTTATAAAGTCTTCCTGACTTGGTTCAGTCTCCCCACATTTGGTGTTCTCTTTTTTCTATGAAAACATTAGTTTCATTATTTTCTTTATCACATCTATTTCCCTCCCTCTTTCTCCGTGTTTATCTAGTTTATTATTTTTGATGAGTCTTGGTTTGATACCTAAAACTGCATTTGTGTTGTACAGCAATATATCTAATCCACAAAAGTAATCTTGATGCGTCATTTCAATATAATGGCTTGAAAATAAATCCTTGCTTACAAAAGTTATCGAGTTAGTATCCATTCTTAGTACAAAGACTTCTTGGTACTTTAGCAGAAGTGTCTTGATCTCTTATTAAGAAGAATCCTTTGACCTATAATTATGATAAGATGTTACTATGTGTTATACGAAAGAGGTGCACCAAATCAAAAAGTAGATTGTATATTTTTATGCTAATACTTTAAAAACAGGAAAAAAAAGTAATAGATATATTTCGGAACTTTTAACCTTAGAAATAAATGGTTAAACTAAAGATTGTTTACGTATATAATTATATTTTAAACACTGATGGTTATGAAATACAATTTTATTGATTACTGGAGTGTTTTGCAACTGTTTTTTTATATGTTGTCAAATCTCATATCATTTTCAGTTAGAAACTTTATTTTGATGTTGATCAATAGGCAGTACTGTTAGGGAATTTAAGGTCTTCCTTCATTTATTTTGATAGGACAGTATGAAGATATGCTGTCCTTCCCAAAAGGGAGCGAGTTCGATATCTGAACCAGCTGAAGATCATCTTATTTAAGTTCTGAGGTTGGCATGATGAAAGTTAGGTACATTTCAAATCTCTTTACTGGCATAGGGGGGATTCCGGGCTCAAGTACCAAACTCGTTTTTTGAGCATGCCTCAAAATTTCATGGTGATTAACTGGGTTAAACATAAAGAGCCGAAAAAGTAATGGATTAAACTAACTGCTCTTATATTATGTTGTATTTATACATGTATGGTCTTATATATCTTATTTTTAAAAATAATTTGTACTGCTCTTTACTTAAGGCAAAAATTTTAACTACTCATGCCTTAAATCTTTATTATTTAAAAATAATATTTCCGAATTTTATTATATGATGTTACATGACGATGTTTTATATAATGTTACAAAACGTATTCACAGCTATATTTTCCTGAACAAATCAGAAATTTCATTCCATTGTGAATATTTTACTCCATAACTATGCATATTATAATCACTGTTTCCATTAAAAGCGACTAATTTGTATCATAATGAAATGCTGTTTCTGATTTACATAAATAATTCAACAGCATCATCACATAAAGAATATTTTACTTCCTAGCCACGCATATTATAGTCACTGTTTACATTAAAATATTATATATATATATATGTCTTTAGAAATTTTTCAGATCAAGATTTTTAGAAATTGCTTAAAAAAAATTAGGTTTTTTCACATTTAATATGAAAGAAATGAAGAAAATAAGCCATTTAAAATAAAAACACTTAAAAACAATCCTCCAGTTAAATATAAATTTAATAAACCACTTCATAAAAGTATTGTATTTATACTTTGAAATACTTTTGATGAACTCTTCAGTTTTCATAACTCACTTTTACGCTGAGCTTGAATTATAGGAGCTAAAATGAATATCATGTTCATTCAAATTATGTGAATGTTAATATGTTCGAGTGCCTATTCCTATGAAAACATAATAGCTATTCACAAAAATATTTATTATTAAATTTCTTATTAAAAATAGAATAAAAATAAATTTAAAACTAGAACTAATCTAATTTTAAATATAATAAAATTGTGAATAAATTTAATAAAATAAGTAATATGTGTGTGTGTGTGTGTGTAATAGAAGCAAGAAGGAAAAAATACATGTTGTATGTATAAATCATTTGCTAGAATTTATAGTTATTTATCTTTAATTGAAAATAACTGTGAATGCATAGCGATGCAGGTAAGCCCCAGACTGTACCTAAAGATTAACAGGTTAGTAATACTTCGTAATTTTGAACATTTGTCAGATGACGAGGTCACATCTAGCACTCTTCTTTTCACATCACGCCACACCAGCGGAAGGAATTGTTGTCAAATAAATGTGCGCAGCCAATGGAATGTCATCAAACAAGTAAGGGAGAAATTCATCAATCTCCGAACCGCTGCCCTAAGCTCTAACTCTTATTGCAGCTTCTTTTAGTAATCCCATAAAATTAACCGAAATACGCAACTTTCAGAAATGAAAATTATCTGAAACAGGTTTCACAAAATATGAAATTGAATTTTATACATAAAGTTGTGCTGTAAAACTTCCAAAATTATTTCAATTAATTTAGGTTGTAGTGTTACCTAAATTTCATCCCTCTCAATTTTGTAAGAATAATTAAAAATTTTGATATTTTTAACAATATTTTCAAATGATTATTTTAGAAAAAAATATTTATTCCAAAAAAGCAAAATGTCAAAAAAATTATTATCAAAGCAAAATGTCAAAAAAATTATTAAAGGAAGGAGCAAAAAATACATAAAAATCTTTAGCGTAAAACTAATTAATGAGCAGATAATTTTATGCCTTCTATTATATATTAGGTTTTTTTCAAAAATTATGGTTTTAATTATTATGAAAGTATATTATTAAGATAATTTAAAATTTATTTTAAGGCATAAAATAAGAGAGAAAATTTTAAAAATTGTGAAAAATTAGATTTTAATTAGAATTTTAAAAACGTATGGCAAAATTTTTTAAAATTTTATGATTAGCAGATAAAAGTAAAAATAAATTTTAATATTCCTTCTAAATTTTACAAAATTTTCAAAAATTATTAAAGCATTTTATTAAACAGTAATTTTTGAAGTCAGTTACCAAAACTACAGAAAGTCAGTGCTAGACCTATAAAGTTATAGAATTTTTTTCTGCACAAGCTTCAAATAGTATTCTAAAAATTGTAAAAACACATTTTAAAAACTTAGTTTTTTAAAAAATTTTAAATTAAGAATATTAACAATTATTGAAATACATTAATAAACAGATAATTTTGAGCAATTTTTTTTATTTTTAGTTTCAGTATAAAAATTTTAAAAATTGTAGTGAGAAATAATAAAGGTCACTTAAAACTTTTTCGAATTTAAAAACAGATTTTAAAAATTTTAGAGCCATATTACTAAGCAGATAATTTTAAGCTTTCTTCTTTTCTAAATTTCAACACAAGGTTAAAAATTGTTGAAGCAATTGTTAAGTTAATTATTTCTAATCTCTCTTCACAATTTTAAATTTCATAACAACAAAAAAATTTGGAAGCATGTTACCATGATAGTAATATATTAAGCCGTTTGTCTTATTTTAAGTTTTCAAAAACTGTAACCCCTACAAAAAAATAATTTTAAATAATTTTTATCATTTTAAAATTGCAAATTAATGTTTAGAAACATTACGAAAGTAGATTATCCAACAGATAATTTTAAGACACATTTTAGTTTAATTTTTAAAATAAATATTTCAAAAATTTGCAGCATTATATGTGTATATATATATATATATATATATATATATATATATATATATATATATATATATATTAATAAATAATTTGTTATATAAACATCTTTCAGACTGTAAATATTTCAATTTATATTCATTGTATTCAGTTATTCTGTGGGTTAGAGAATGCGGGTACTTTTATTTTCATGAATCACCATTGGTATTCAAAGCTGTATCTGACCCTCCAAAATAGTTATTATCCTGAAACCCTTTGCTGGAGTTCATGGTCCAAAGGATTTACTTTTCATAAATTCCAAAAACAAAAAAAAATTATTACTAGGAAATAACTTGATTGGGAACCAAGTGAGTATATAAGAGTGAAGGCATAAATTTTGAGTTATTTTATTCACGTTCTCCCTGCTTACACAAAAGCTTTTCTTACACACCGCTGACCGATCAACAAGAATTCATTGAAGGTACTCAGATTGTTAATTCTCCCAAAGAGCTCAAATGTAAACAATGGTTGGACATCATTTATAGCTATATTGTATATGTATTCATATATATATATATATATATATATATATATATATATATATATATATATATATA
>JAPDSC010015634.1:44990-124990 GCA_026290005.1 Latrodectus geometricus | reverse complement strand
AAAAAAAAAATGACCGTTGAGCGAAAAACAATTCAAACCTAACGTCTGAACTGGATAATTGTACCAGTTAAGAAATTACTTAATGACAAAGTGTTGGAGGTCTTAAATGATGCCCGCAAAAAATGACTGTAAGTGATATAACAAATCTGAAACAATTACTAGGAAAACATTAAAAAATGAAAGTTTTCAATATGCAGGAAATTCTATATCATATAAATAGCATTTAAAATTTCAAATAAGAATTATTAATATAATTTTGTCTATAATTCTTTTTTTTTTAAACATCCGTACGCTGAAAGATGAAATACTTGCCCCTAAGTACTTTACATATAAATTTTATTTAATTTATAATGTCATTAAACACAACATTTTAAGTATGAGACATATTGTGATTTTTTAAAACTACGACTGCTATTTTTTATAAACAATACTCTATTATAATGTTAGCCAATCACATCGTTTATGATTTATCATTTTAAATCGATCAAAAACTGAAGGATTTCAAAATTGTGGAAAATATATAACACTTCAAAATGATTAAAAAAAAATGTTTTATTGTTTCAAATTACAAATAGTTCGATTAGTATAATTATTTTAGAATGGAAAGTTAAGTATGATTATTTTCCTTGGAAAGTTTATAACGCAAAATTTTAAAATTTTGCTCAAAATGAAATATTTAATATAGATTTAATTTATTAAGCTTGGTAATAATATTTTTATAAATGTTTTGTTATGCTTATGTACGTGGAATAGAGGTAGCGTTTCAAGCTATCAACTCACAGCTACGAGGTTCCATCTTTCAACCCTTCAGTGGCTCGATAAAAATGAGTACCAAGCATGCTTGGGAACTAAACACTGGGGATTTCATGTTAAGCTAATCACCAAACGGGGACATATACTTTGTTCTCCCAGAGACCTCGTTCAAGAAAAGAGATATGGGCTCCATAGGCCTAGGCTATACGATGGGCTGTCGTGCCACAGAATGTAGTTTATGTACTTTATTCATAACGAATAAAATATCAAGGAAATTATAAAGGAAAAATATTGATAAGTTCATAAATTTAGAATAAATAATATGAAAATATCATTTAAGTGCTAATAATTTCTATAAAAGCATATTTTTGTTATTAATATTGCATTTAACACATGTATTATTTAACTGTTAACGGAATATCACATACAAATACAACGGGTGTTCACACATTTTTGTAACTATTTTCCAAAGATATATAATTAAATATAAATATTTTATATTTCTTAATATGTATTCAATCTGATAACATTTTCTGATACTGCTTATAAATTTTTTTTAAAAGTCAAATTGCACAGTAATTATTATGTGAAAAATCAGTGGACTTGGGTGGGAGACATTTAGAGGAAATATTTTCACATTTCATTTTTTTCACAGAAAATAGAGCAATAGATCTAAAGGTTAAAACATATTTCCGACATTAATTCAAACTAATTTTTACATTTTTTCTACTTTTCTTATTTTAAGTTTTCCGTTATTAGGGAATTCAATAATTATCATAAAACTTTTCTTGTTCTCTCTAAATTTCTTTTCTGGTAGTTAATCGATTTTTTTTGTAAATATATACAAGCATTGTAACTATATATTTCTATTTTTCAACCACCAAATAAGTTTCATACAACTATGTGCTCACAATCTTAAGCTGAGAAACATGTTTTGGTGTTAGGTGATGATCATTAGGCTTTTCTTGCTTTGCTAACTTTAAATCAGATTTTACAATTTTGTTAGTGCAAAACAAATATATTTAAAGATTTGCAAGTTCTTTGGATAGTAGGATTAGGTTTTTCTTTAAAGCATGAGATACTACTATAAATTCAACGAGAGGCGTACGGACTTTTAACGGGTATACATTTTTTTGCCTTTTTCACAACCATTCAAAAAAGAAGGGAACGTAAACATCAAGCTTTTGATACAGCAAAAACTGATTTTGAAAAATAATGCTATTGACTAGTTTTTAAATACATTTATTATATTTTGTGAGTTTGATCAAAATGCTATTTTCCATGATGACATGAGATAGCCTAAATAGAATTAAAAAAAACCAATCGAATAATTTATATAATGTTAGAAAATTCCCATTAAATACGAATTTATTTATAATTTTGAACTCATTTTATCTGTTTCCAACAGAATATCAATTCATCACATATTGGAAAAAGCGAAAATATGTACGCAGTCCAGGAAGTGCATTAAAATTCTTCAACCCCCCCCCCCCCCAAAAAAAAATTTTTTTTTCAAAAACTACACTGTGTGAATATAGAATAAAGGAGAAATTCAATATTGTACGCATTTTTCTCTATTCCAAGTCCTCATACATGTATGACACATTTGTAAGAATGAAAACAATATGGCTTTTTGTTCATAAAGAAAATAAATTTCCAGAACAGTATAAAACGTAGCATAAATAACTTAAAGTGAATTTAACTTGGTGTTAATTACGGCTCATATTAACCGCAAACAATAAAAAATTTCGAAATGTGGACTTATGATTTAATTTAGCCTGAGATCAACTTTGAGAAACAAACGCAATTTATATATATATATATATATATATATATATATATTGTCAGAAATAAATTTTAATTTTTTTATGTATAATGTTCTCATTTATTTTATGTATGATTATTTCGTTTATTTATTTTTAATTACATAATAAAAGTGAGATTAATCTTTACTATAATGCAAAATGCTTTTGTTACTTCGCTTTTAAAATATTTCAAAAGAAAAAATATATTGTGGCATTATAAGGACATTTTAGTATTAATGAATATTTTATGATTAGGAATTTAAAAAATCATTTATTATTTAAAATAAAGAATAAAATTATTATTTAATTAGGTAAAACAAGTTTACGTTTATATGTAGAAAAATTAAGCTCATGTATGTTTTTACGTTTATGTTTTACTATCTAATGTAAACAATTTGCTTCTTACTTTAAACTTTTCTTAAAAAATTTTATCATTGAATTTTTCTATAGCGTAGATTTAATTATTTCTACTAATTTTTAGTTTCTAAAAAATAATGTTGAGAAATTTTAAATGTGTTTTATTTGAATTCAGTGTTGCAAGTCTCTTTGACGTAATTGGTATGAGATTCATCTTCCTGTAAACTATGACTAAAAATGTTAATAAATTCAATATTTACCGTACTTTGTAAAACCAAAAGTTTTTTCGAATAACTTATATTTCTGCTTTATGATATAATTTAATAATTAAATGTTTTGTAAAAAAAATTTTTTTTACTATCTATCTTAATCAGACTTTTAAGACACAGAATCCGAGAGATGGCGCAACGATCAATACAGTGTTACTAAAATATCGTTGCTTCTTAGAATTTTCCGGAGCTTTTAGTTTTCGAATTGAAGAATGGCGTTCGGGCGGAAAATTCCGATGGGATTAACTCATTATTTAGGAGATTATTTTCAATCCCTGTTTGAGAAAGAGTATTTATGAGGAAGTCGCAGCAAGAAAGAAAGTGAGAAGAGAAAATCCTCTTTTTTAATGTTTTTTATGGACCGAATTCAGATCATTTAGTTAGTTTAACAATTAAATTTAGTAATTCATTGAACTTTCATATGAAAAAAAAAACTAGAGGCATTAGATTTGAAAAAGTCATGAAATCGAATCCATGTTTGCTTTCTTAACACTTGCATTTAACGAAAGTTATCTTCATTTCTTTAATATAGTTCAATATTTCTAGAATTAATGCTGAAGATAGTTTCTTTAATTTTCATAAAGTTGAAAATGCATAAAAAGTAAATATTTGAGGTGCTTCCTTGAAATTCAGCTCATTGAAATTGAAATTGAACATTTAAATTTGAAAATAATTGTAGATAATTTCTATGTCCTTTAATATTAGTTGAATTCATAATTTTATATATTATGAAACATTTATAATAAAAATTTTTTACCTTGTCAATTATGATATTAGCAATTTTGGTTCACAATACATGACCACAGAACAAACAGTTGAACATGGTATTTTATAAAAGGAATCATTTAATGAACAAATTTTATATATATATATATATATATATATATATATATATATATATATATATATGAAATGAGTGATTAAATGTTCCAGAAATTTGAAAACCCACAGATCCGAAGAATAAATTCCTGGAACAACCATATTAGGTGAAACAAACATTTGATAGTTTATACAGGTTTAGACACACGTGTTCCTTCTGTAACATACTACAATTCATTAATAATATAACTGGATTATCGTGAAGAGCTAGTCACTCAGCCAATATTGGGCAGATGTTTCTGTTAATGAAAGCAGAACAAAGTGTTTCCAGCAGAAGAACAGTCAATCATTTTCCTTATCAAAGTACTTTCTATTGTGTCAATACTTGCTATTATGCAATTTTTACTAAAAAGTAGAGTAAATATTTTCATAAGAAATCTGATTTATTCCAATAAAATAACAAATAAGAAGTGTAACGACCTCTCTTCAAATCACTGTCAATGTGACCCTGAATTTTATCCAGAGGCTCCTTATACCATCATTCAATATTGTGAGCCAATATGATACTATTAATTATACACTAATTTGAGAATTTTTTTACTGTGCTAAAAAAGTGAATAAACTGTTTCTGTGCCATACGTTTAACATGTCGCTCTCTTTTTTAATTAACAGTGAATCTCTTAGATCGAGTGTAACATTCTGTATGGATTAGAAGCGTCAGAAATCAGAATTAACACCTGATGTTAATTCTGATAACATGAGTAACATCATAATTAGAAGCGTGATGGCAAGTGTTTTTCGTTTTTACACTTTAATAATGTACTTGTTAAAGTATCACCTAAACATGTCCTTAAGTGTATGGTGAAATTATGAATAAAAAAAAAATTCTAATTGTTTTTATGGAAAATATTTGTCAATCACATCTCAAGACCACTTGTTATAACTCAATCAGTAATTTCAGCTGCAAATTTCATCACATACACACAACCTGGAAGAAACTAAGTAGACCTAAATGTTATCAAACTTTGAATAATTTTCAAGTGACACACAAAGTCAACAAACGAGCTGGCACAAATCTTTCCATTATGCGACACAGCCAGGTGAGGCACACTCGATTCTACGAAACTTCGCATCGATTCATGCAAAATGACCATCTTGTAGATCAGATTTCAAATCAGCCGCGTTTAATTTATGCTTTTCGCATAAAATTAATGTCATCAATACCTATACGTTATGTAAAATTAGCAACTCTTCATGTAATTTATAACTCTTCATGTAGTTTAAATAAAAATCAAATTTTTAACAGTGATTATTTCTGTTTTATTTTTTTAATTTTATATGATTCTTTTCATACTTGGGGTAGAAATGTGTCATTTTAATTTCTATATTTTAAAAAGAAGAAAAAAACAAGTCAAACTATTTTCTTAACTATAAATAACATACAATTGTTACTAAAAATTAAAGAAAAATAACAAATTTTGTGATAACTCTCTCAAACATAAGCCAATATCAATGAAATTTAATTATGTTGGTAAGCATGTTTGAGAAACTCTAAGACAACGTATAGCTGCTCACCATCCCCTTCCTAGAACCAAAGCCACACTTAGTGATGCTTTCGTGCTACAGGATGAGAATGCGTAACCACACAGGGATCGGACAGTAGATGCTCATCATGAACAGGAAACATATGAGAGCATGTTGTGGCCAGCACGATCACCAGACTTTAACCCTATCGAGCATGCTTGAGTTTTTCTAGGATGACATGTAACTGGTTTAATCCCCTTCCTAGGAACCTAACCACGTTTTCAACTGCTTTGGAAAAACAATGGTCCGCACAATTAATAGATTCCATAATGAAGAACATCACATATCTCTGTAAGTGCAATGTTCCTTCTTGGGGGATCATACTCCATATTGAAGGTAATTTTCTATACTAAACTTGCACCACCCATTTGTTCCTTTTTATGGTATTTTGCACCTTCCTACATGTTGTAAAATGCGTATAAGTTTCATCAAACTCCACGTATAACTTTTTGCGTTGTCGTCATTTTTTTGATTTTTTCCTTAATTTATGATAGCCATTGCACTTCTGATTTATTAAATGAAAAAGGCTATTTAGTTATATTAAAGGAGCATGCCGAGTTTAATGTAAATTACAAATGCTCTTGACAATATAAGGAACATAATATGTATTATAAGACAAAAGAAAATCACTTTTATCAGAATCGTAAATAACTAAATCTGAGTAAAAGACTATTGAATTTTGCTCAACAAAGACAAAACAGGAAATCAGTGTAATAACAAAAGTGTATCCTAATACGTATAAATGATTTTGAAAGAGTAAATAATAAAGAATTAAACGTAAATTTCAACTTCGTGATAGTACCAAACAGCTTTTATTATAATCCCACAGACTTAAATCCAATCATTTTGACTATAGTAATGACAGCAAAATTGTTTTAAGGCTTCCGTTTGTAATGGCGGAAGGACCAGTTGGCGAGAACTGAATGGTCTCTTATATCCGCAGACGAACATCTCTCTCCATTTATAGATGCTCGTTTGACGACATACAGCGGAAGTCAAAGTTGCAGTTAATGCAGTTAAGGAACGGAAATGTCCTCTCATCTCGAATGATTCGGGTCGCATAACAGCAAGAGATAATTCCAAAAGACAGTCTCAGAATGAAGATCACTTTCTCTCTGGCTGAAATCCCTCTACAGAATCCTTTTGAGGCAGACGCCGCCTTCTACTTTGAGATATTCCACAGTCTAGAGGAATTAACTGAAACGCCAAGTTTCGCTTGACAAAAGAGATGGGGTTGCCTTTCTTCTTTCCTTTCTCAAATGGTAATACAAACTCAAGTATTATTTCATTTGTTCAAATTAGGGAGGAATGAAATTTGTGTTTTAATAAAATTAAATCATAATTTTAAGCAATGATTTTAACGTTCTTTTTTGGGAATGTTTATTGATTGATATATTTTGGAATTAAGCTAGTAAAGGGGTTTGAATAGTCAAAATATACAGGTTTTTCCGTAAAAATAAAAAAATAAATAAAAATAACCATGCAGCTCTAACATACACATGCAACAATTTCAATTTTACAGCATGCTGACATTGATTTATAAATTCCAAATTAAGATTTTAAAATTTAAGTCAATTATAGAAGTTGTCCCTTGTAAACTGTATATATTAGTTTGGGGAAAAAGAAATCCATTATTTTTACGTGAACTTTATGTAATTTCTTTTGGATTCACTTTGTAAAAAGGTTTTAAACAGCTTTCATGTAGATTTTTAGATCTTGCGCGTTACGACTGCCGACATGCGGTTAACTTCGATCATTTTTGATATTTTATAGACATTTTCGACGATGCTGTATCCAACATGCGAGGTGAATCTCTAACAACAAAAATAGCCGAACGTAATCGACGAAACAAAAATTGTACGTAACTGGTTGTTACAATCGATTAACACCTTTCACAATTTTAGCCACCTGGCTATCTTTTTCGCCGTTACTAGAGAAAAACGAAAATGTATCAAATTTTCTGTTTGTTGTCTTTCATTTTTAAAACCTTGTACCCGTAACTGAATTAATCAAACAAAAAACCGCAAGAGGATATTATAGTGTCAAATGTCACCTTTCCAACGAGCATAAATCTGAAATTGTTTGATAGATACCTCACGAGATATCGATCACTACAGACGTCTACCGAAAAAATAATGGGTTTTTTTCCCCCCAAACTAATGTATATACTCTATTTCTCTACCATTATTAAATAATTACACACAATTTATTATACTAATAATAAATATTATAATATTACATTATAAGTATTTTATAGATGTATTTAATTACGCTCTTTAAATGATTTCTGAATTTATCAAATTTGTGTATTAGTGTTGAGACCCTCGCAGAGAGCGACATCATTAAATGTGCGGGCTGGGGTAATGTGCCCACTAGGGTAACTTTGAGAGAAAGTGGGCCGTATTCACGTGCAGCTAGAGCGAAATTTAGAAAACATTTAACATCCACCCTAACTGCAGTGAACATTTTAGCAGCCACCGAGCTGAGGACAGTGACCATTTCCTTTCACAAATCGGAAAAATCACAGACTTCAATAATACAATATATGAGCCAAGATTGCCTAGTTTTGAAATTCCATAGTGAATATAACAAATTATAGCCTGGAATGTATGAAAAACAAATAAAGCATGCAAAAATAATTCTATATCATTAACAAAAAGTCTAACATATTTTGAAATTAAATAATTCTCAACAAATATTTTAAGCGTTCATAATGCAATGTTTTTCAACAACCACATTAAAAGATTTTCTTTGATGGTTATTACATTAATTCACAGTTTAGCTTATAATATTTTCGATATTTCTCTCTCTGTTATGTATATTATATTCTCTCTCTCTCATAGAACACATTCATTTTTTCCTAATGATAAAAAGTCTTATATATATAGTAAATAATATTTTGCAGCTGATTTAATTCGATAATTACAGCAAAATAAAAAGAATTAAACTTTATAAATAAAAGTAAATATACATAAATAGCAAATATATCACTTAAATTTATTATTTTTTTTAAGAAAATAGCATAATAAACTTAGTTCATATGCCGTAAAATAGTTTTAAGCTTCAAGCTTCACATGTTTTTTCGAACTATAGTTTTACATATAATATCAAATATAATTTAAATGGTCACATGCATGAGTATCATGCATGCAGATAGATAGATATAGATAAATAATTTGTTTAAAGGAAAGTAATATAAAATATAATAATATCTAAAATTCTTATTAAAATCTAAAATAATATTTGTTCAATAAAAATTCATGTCTCAGTTTTTTTTTTATTTTTTATTTATTAATTTATTTTTTATTTATTTTTTTGAATAAGAATGAAATTGTTTCAATATTCGTATTACAAATAAAGAAGTCTGCATGGTCATGACTATAAGCATGTTGCAACACATGAATATAACGTCAAATGCACATGAATGCATTCCATCGTATCACAAAAGAAAATCAAACAAACCGCCCACATAGATTCATAAATACATCATTTTATCCAATGCTCAGTAACGGAGTAAGGAACGGGACAGAAGTTAAGCAGATTTGTCTACCCACGCATGCTCTCTCTATTTCCTGACACAGTTGAAAAAAAAAAAAAACACCTAAATGTAATGCGTAACAGTGAAAGAATTTATAGGAATATTTCTCTACAGCAGGGTAGTGAAATTTTTCGATTCGGAATATTTTAGTTCTTAAAATGAAGAAGTAAGTCTGTAAAAATTCCAAGCGTCTTTAGGTTGGAGAATGTTTATTCTCTTTACGTGATATGGCATTGAGATCTTATTCTGTGCAGCAGAAAAGAATCACAAATATTTTAAAAAACATATGGTAAAAAAATTCACATTAAGAAACTGTTTATTCTTCCTCAGAATATACACTCTTTTACAAAAAATCGAAGCATTAAGAAGCACTTTTGTGATCATGATGAAAATTGGTACGCAAAACATATCTCTTGATTGATCGAACATGCAAATGAAAAAGGTTTCAAGGCAAATGAACCCGCATTTCTAGTTTGTAAAATATAAAACAGGTAACACCTTTTTTTGTTGCCGCTTTTGTAATTCTTTAATGGAGCAAAATAAAGATGACATTATATCGAAAACCTTAGAGACAACCAAACAACTTCGAAGTGAATTGTGAGTTGTTGGGTGATCATACCAAAAAATAGGCCAACAACTGCAGTGCATAGAAACTACTGTACAAAAATATTGGTTGCCCTTAACCCAACAACATTAATGGAGTCGCCTGAAGTAATTTCACAGACGATCACGATGGCCATCTGACTGGCATCGTATAGTGTTCAGAGATAAATGCCACTTCACTCTTCTAGCAGATGACCACCGTGTTCGTGTCTGGTGAAGATGAAGCTAGTGACCCAAATCAACCTTTGCCTTACAAAGTCTGCAGCCATAACCCCTATTGTGATGATGTAGGACGTTATTTCTTATGACAGCAAGTTATCTTTAGCCATTCTCCGTACACTTTTAACGGCTCAACGATATATTGATATGTCGGTTGCATTACCCTTCATACACGTCATTCTGGGACCAGTTTCCTACAAAATAATGCCAACATAATAATTACCGCTCCCATATCTCTGGACTGTCTCCGTATTGTTAATAGCCTTCCTTGGACAGCAAGTACATCAAACCTTTTACCAATGATTACTCCTTGGACATGATAGGTCACCAAATTCAGGCACCACAAACTATCGCAGATCTGAAGCAACGACTGATGAAAGTTAATCAGAATGTATCGCAAGATGACATCAGGAACTTTTGCCCTTCCTTTCTTTTACGAAATCAAGCATGCTTGATTCGAAATGTATCAAATTATTTTTCTTAAAATGCGAGGTAAAAAGCTGAGTGATTAATTTATATCTCAATTGAAACAAATACCTAAAAGCTTTATTTTTAATTCACATTCCAATTTTTTAATCATAAATTTAAAACATACATGGTCTAAAAATATAAAAATAAATCATAAGCTTAAACCAAATAATAAAGGGAGAGTGGTCACAAAACTGGCGATATATTTTTCTTTCTTGGATTTCCAAGAAAGAAAAATCTGCCCCCGGGGATTTATATTCCTTTTACAGTAATGCAATCCATAAAAATCTGTAATTTTATGAGGTTCTTTTGCTTACTAATAACTAACGAAACAATTTTTAGAAAGAAAACAGTTTAAACTCACAGGAATCCCCCTAATAAAAATACATGAATAAATTCATGAAGTAACTCTAAATATGAAGTATGCTAAATATAAATCTCACAATTTTATTGATATAAAAATAAAGACCTGCATTGTCACCTTATATTTTTAAAATGCAGTGAAATTATTTTGAAATGTAAATCCTATCGAATCCTATCGAATTTCTATCGAAAGCAATTATTTAATTATTACTTAGACTAATTATGTAAAGTTGAGGCATTAAAATGACTTGGAACATATTTATTTTGTTGCTGAAAATTTTATTAAAATTATATATTTCTTATAAGCATGAAAATGGTATTTGTTAAAGTACTTATTTTGTGTTTCCTCCAAAAAACGCATCTATACAGCAACTGGAAGTAAAGAAATTGTTACATCTACCGAAAAAAATATCAGATACAAATAAACACATTTCCTTGCATCATAATAGAGGATCAAATATAGAGGTTCAGATATATACACGAGTGCGTATTTTTTTACCTCATGCATACTATCGGGGCAAGGAACGTGACAAAAGTTGATCAGTTTTACCCGCCAGTGCCTGCATTCTCAGTTACGTCGGACAAACACACATAAATACATCGCGAAACAGTTGAAGATTCCATGGAAATATTTTGAAATCCAAGATAGCGAATTTTTACGACTCGGAAAATTTCACTCCTTAGAATGAAAAAATGTTGAAGAAAAAGATACCACAAATATGGCGGATTTCTGAAAATTTATTCTCTTTACGTGATTATGCATTGAAATATTCAACTGTGTGCAACCAAAAGAACCCAAACTATTTCATAAAAGGGGTGGTTTGAGGATGAAATGGAAAATTTTCTTTTTTCGGAATTCCATTATAGCAGGGAATGCAATACTAATACATCCGAAAATGTTTCACTTAATCCCTTCCAGGTCTGAGATTAACAAATCAATGTATGTTTGTTTTGTTTTTAAAAATAAATAGTTAATAATGTATAGGATAGAATATATATATTAGAAAGTTTCTAACTGGTTAAAGAAAAAAAAACAGTTCAAGAAATGTGCTAAGATAGCAAGTATTAATGTTGCTACACATCGTTAAAACATGAAAATTATTAATCACTACTGCATTAACAATTTTGTTTTATTATTAAAATTGCACAAAAATATTGATTTACAAAGTTCATTCCGCTTATTACATCTATTTAGTTAAGAAATTTACTTGTTTTACTTGGTTTATCCCAGCTCAATAAATTGTATTTTAAAGTTCCTCATCAATTTTGTCAATTTTATTGGCCAGGAAAAGTTAAATTTGTAAAATTCCTTGATTAAGTCTGACGAAAATTCTCTGACAGCAATTGTTTTTCTTATTCTATGTCTGAAAAATGTAAAATTGATTGTAAAATTACAAACAAAAAATATTTAAAAAATTGAAAATCTTTTGAAATTTTTTTTATTTATAGTACGATTATATATAATACAATATTATATCAGTAAATATGTTTGAAAAGTTTTCTATAAAATTTATTTCTTATTGTAAAACGCTCACTACACATTATTTTACATTTCTATAGTTCTACTTATTTACTATTTGTTTACTTAACCATATTTTGAACATTTTACAGAAACTTCTGCCTACTTAAAGACTATCTAATAATCTAACTCTGAAAAATATTGTAAGGCTTTACATCATTTTAACTCATTTTGCCTATTGAAAGGAATTGCTAGATTCTGTTACACATTTTAAAAGGAAAAACTAGAGTATTTTTATCAAATATCCCTCGAAAGATTATAAACGGCTCTTATGATTTTTTGATGGTTAGGATCGAGTCTGTGATCATTTACTCTAAAGGAAATTTTTCTACAAATGAACTTAGTAATCTTATTACTTATTATTCTTGTTGTAGTCTAAAGTTTGGAATAGAAATGATAAAAAACATAACTAGATAAAGGTTTCCCATTTGTCTTGTCTCTTCTCAGTAGGTAATGAAAGAGCTAAAATCTACTGCTTGAATACTTAAACATGCACTCAATATTACATCCCCGGAGAACTTTGATAAACAGTAGAAGGTATTCCATTTACGCAGAGAAGAAAAACCAAGGAAAAACAAAGCAATGATATCTATACCAAATGCAGAAAACATCCTTTCGAACTTATATTCATCTTGAAAGGCTAGTACTGAACCCACTGCTTACTCATAAGTGCAGTATCTTGCTCAGAGAGCATTGCACACGGGCTGCTTAAAGTAATTCATTTCTACAACCCAAAAATATTATGATTAGAAAATCTGTAACCCGTGCATTTTATTATTCTGTATCAAACTTAATGTTTCCTCCTATTTTAATGCAATAATTAGAATGAAATTTTTAATTGTAGAATCGGACTACAAAGATAAAAAAAATTAAACCTAATTGTTTTTCCTTTTTCTATAACAATTTACATTGTTTTCTTTTTAACTTCAGCTAGTCTGTTAGACTCTAAAAGATGAAATTTAACTCAAAATGAGAAAAGAGTAAAGTACAATATTGTTCATTACAAGAACTGGTGTTTTATCAAAATTTTCAGTAAAGAATTCTAAATAACTGACTTAAACACTGTATTTTTCATTTTATGAATGGAATACAAATTTTCCGGTGATTTTCCTTAAGATAACCAAAAATAAATAAATGATGCTTAGTTTGATAAATAAAATTATTAATTGTGAAGCATTTTAGATCTGAAATACATATTTTATATGAAAGTTTCTTAAGGTATTTCATCATATAGATGCCCAGTTATAATCAATCAAATCGATTGATGTTGGCATTTAAAATAGCATGACAATTTCCTCAGGAAATGAAAAAGAATACTGGTTAGTAAAATCTTCAATGGTTTTCCGCAATAGGTTTCTCTTAGTGGCAACATCACTTCGTCGTCGAAACAATACTCTCATGACCTAATAAAGGCAATGAGTGCATTGTAAGTGAAAGGTGCTTGCATTGCACTCTTCAGTGGTGTTAGTTTCAAGTGAGAAGCGAAAGAAATCGCTTTTGGATGAATGTGCTTCTTCTTAAGGATCATTTCCGCTTTAAATTTTTTCCGGACTAGTATAAATACACCTCAACTGTCTTCAATGTCAGGCATAAACAACTTTTCCGTAAGTTTAAATACAGATTAATTGCGAGTTGAAAATAATTGTAAAATCTGTAATTATATTTTAAAAACAAAACGAATCATACGTTTTATTCCGCCATCAAGATCTCCTTTCCGAATTAATCGAATCTCGAATTTTATCCCGAAATTCGACATTGCCACCTCGATATAGGGAAAAATTCGAGTTACACGCAGAATTAAGATTTCATTTATATACATACTCATTGTAGTTTCTGTAATAGAAAATTTTGAAAACAGTTGTTGATTAGAGATTCTTATAATAAAAGCGTATAAATTTTTCTGCTGTGATTATATATTTTCCGGCAACTTGGATTTTTACTTTTTTTAGTACTACATGAGGCACCGTATATATTGTGAGGCACATGTGCGAGTGCCATGGTGGGTCAGAAAGTGAATGGATCTTTGTAAATTAGAAGTAGGAATCAAGCAGAAAACACTCAGATTAGACGTGCTTCCATTAAGGATATGATTTCACATGAAATATATTATGACATCTACATATTTAGCATGCTCCAACTGCCATTAATGAATACTATGGTTAAGTCGAGATCCGATCGCAGATAATGAGCCTTCAGATAACAAGAACACCCCCTTAGCCAACCAAACACGGAAACTCTTGTATGAACTTACATTTATAATTTTTTTTAATTGTTGCAGTCAGTCAGCTTTGACAGTTTATTATCTTATATACGGAATCATATATATGTGCAATTGAACTGCAGATATAATTAGTTTATCAAATTTGTTTGGCCAAATGAAAGGACTTTTGCATCATTTATTAATTTATTTTTATCAAATAACTCACAGATTATTTAATTAAAGCTAGTTAGAACAATTTACTATTTACTTGCATTGCAGTTACAATAATTATTACTTTTATGGAGACGTTTCAATTTTAAAAATGTCTATTATAGCTTATAAACTTGTTTATTTTATGGCATTCTTATTTCATGACATGTTTACGCAGCAAATTTTGCATGAATAAAAATGTATTCAATTCTGAATAAAGTCTTTTTGAATACTTTCCAGTTGACGTGGGTGAAAAATTGCTTTCAGTGAATCGTATGACGTGCTTTATATCTCTACATGCATGCTCAATCTGAGAGAATAAGCAAAAGGTCCGAACGAGAAGCAGCAGCACATGCGACTGTTACATGTTTCTCTTACACATTCAGCATCCGCTGTTAGAAACACATTTGCGCAATTCAGAGCTATGAACCATAAATAAGTTAAACTGGAAGCAGTGGACCGTTTCGGAGTAGATTTCCTTGCGAAAAGAAGGTGTTATTCACATGAACAGTTCTCCACAGAATAAGAAAAGGGAAACTTCAACAAGAAATCGAGATAACCTAAAGAAATAAAAACGAGTTCCAATGTGTAAAAAATGTTGCACAAAAAGAAATGAAAATATTACCCACGATATCTATTGATTCTAACATCTAAAGAGTCGGTATTAAGTTTTTCTATGTGCATTAGGACAAAATAGGTATATTTTACCCTTATTCAAGCTCAGCATGGATTTATAAGGACACATTGATATAAGGAAAAAGGCAGTTGGAAACAGGAAAGATGTGATTGTTTTTCTAAAGACAGAAAGTTGTAGATGCGTATCTGGAATTTTTTATTTTGATATTCGTTTCTTTCTTCCTTGGAGTGTATTCAATCTAAAATAGAATTGAAATATTTGCACAGAAAGTCCTTAAATTTTGAAACCGTTTTTCCCATGTTTTATATAATAAAGTTTATAAAAATTTGGGAAAATTTTTTGTATCACAATGAAATGGAATTTATCAATTTCAGATAAACTTCTTTACAATATTTGTAGTTTAATCTATGTCATAACAGTCAAAGAAATTTAGTAAATTATATTGAGCTGTTTTAGAAAATATATGAATATCAAGAAAATAATTTTTATGAAAACACAAAAAAAAACATTTATTATCATTTTAATTTTAACATTTTTGTTATCAGAAAAAAGTTAAGGTTTAAATTAAATATTAATCATATTTCCAATGTACTATATTTAGTTTTCTAAATGATATCTTAACTAAGCTTATAAATTTCATTTCCACATTTTATGATTATAATGCAGAAAACAATTTTGAATACACAAAATTTCATTTCAATATGATAATATAGCCATTTAATTATTGAAAGATATATGAAAGAAGTCAAAGTTCTTTAATTGTAAATGAATTAGGATTGCCGTTTTGTTTCAGTATTCAATTTATGCCTCTGAAATGGCTGGACTTGGGATAATGTATAAAAACTATCTTGGTTTATATTTACAGAGTCATGATTTCTAGGTAGAGCATTATAACTTTTATGACCGCTATTGCATATTAAAATTATTTAAAATATTTATGATTAATTTGGTAAAATCAACTTAAAAAGAGATAAATTATTTTTCTTAATCTCTCTTTAACATCTATCACATTAATCAAAAATATATAACTTATTAATGAAGGATATTGTTATTGTCTTCTGCCGGCAAAGTTGGCAGTATGAGGCGCTCTGCTACCCTTTTCCAACTGAACCGTAATTTGGTGAGGTGCCCGACTTCTTCTGTCCACACATTCCATACGTACCTGTTTATAGAGTAGGTAACCATCCACCAAAGAAAAAGAAAAAGATTGAAAAGAGAAAAAGAGGAAGTACATCCATTCCGAACTGGGTTTCAAACTCAGAACCACCCAATCCACAGTCAGGCAGGCTGACTACTTGCCAGAGTGGGTGGCAATCAATGATAGATAGATTTATTAAATTCCTTTAAATACTTCGATCTATTTAAATAATTGATAAAATACTAAATGTAATTTAATAGTATATTTGTTCTCAAGCTCAAGCATTCAGGATTTCTTTATACATATATATATATATATATATATATATATATATATATATATATATATATATGATCAACTTTCGCAACCGTGTTTCATAAATAAGTAGAAATACTATTCCTGACTATCCTGACTATTAACCTAATCTGAAAATGTTTCTGTTAAAAGAGAAAAGAAAGGATCCCTTGAGTTCATAATTATGGAGTCCACGGTGGCATACTCTTGTTCTTGAAATTCAGTAAATTTTAAAGTTAGGTTGAAATGTGGCATTATAATGCAATAGGTAGGCTAGATCACATAAAATGTGAGGGATGATTAATACTGAACTTCATATGCCAACGAATTTTTTCCCATATAGAACGAAGCATGCCTTATAATTCGAAGTACGACAGTTTTCTCTAAATGTCTTTGAAATTTCATAAAATTACTTACAGCTATCTCTTCGGAAAAAAACATTTTTGTTTTTTGAAGATGATTATATTTAAACCCCAAAGATAACTTCATTTAATGGTTAAAATTTAATTTCTATCTCCAAAATGTTTTTTTTTAATGCTGCTTCATTCTAATTTTTTGAAGATCCATCTTTTATGTAATTACAAATTTAATTGCTGCTTATAATCTTTACAGTTGAGCACATTAGCAGCATCTGTTGCTTTTTTATTATTATCCATAGCATTATTGTCTTTGTCCTTTTTAACAAAGCTGCTGACTGCTATTTCAATTATCGGAGCTTACCATCTGTTCATCTTTAACAACTTTCAAGGGACAAAGTCGCCACTTGAGTTAGAACTCTTTTCTTATATCTTTCGATGTCGATGAATAGCCATTTGATCAAATGCCACATAGTTGGCTTCTGAAAAGAATTTTCATAGATAATGAGTCATATATTCCGGTATCCATTAAGAGGATAGCCAGGCACCAAACCTGACAGACCTGCATACACCATGCAGAAACGCAACATCAATTTCTATTGTTCAACAGTTGCTGGGATCGAACACGAAACTTTTTCATTTTGAAGAGCAAAGTCTGACCACTTGGCAAAGATGATGTCCAATAACATTATTTGCAAGTACGTGAACAAATTGAGTTTCTAGAAACCTTAGCTTGTGACTGAAAAGAAAAAGAGAAATCGATCACAAATTAAAAACAAAAATACTCAATTCAGTTTATTTAAATTCTAAGAAAATAAATTTTTGTTGAATGTTTAGAAATAAAAACATAATTGAGAATGTGAAATTTGTTTTTATAGTGTACAGTCCTAAGAAGTTTTAAAATTTATATGTAAATAATTTTGCCTCTAATCCCTGAAAAGTTTTTATTTTGCAATTTTAATAATTCATTTTTCATTAAATATTCCTTTTACTTTTGTTATTAAATATTTAAAATTCTAATATATGATAATATTATATAATGTTATACTTAATCGAAAATGCTTCTAGGTAATTATAAAATATCTTTTTCCCCAATGTCATTTTTCTCCATAATTTTTTGCTCACATGTTTTTTAAATTTATAATTCCTTCCAATTTTATCTTCTTTTTACATTAACTTACAGTAGCATTATTTTTGTAAGTTTTCTGTAAGCAAATGTATTACGCTGAAAATTTCATATACATGAATTCATAATTTTCTGTAATAATTTTCTATTTCTAAGTTATTGAAAATTTTTTAAACATTCCGTTAAAGAAGTACTTATTATGAAACTGTATTTTAAATTCATGAATAAGTTAATATGTTTAATATTTATAGTTATTATAATTTGTTATTTGAAAAGCTGGATGATGTTTTATAATACTTAATAACATAATACAGAGAACGGATGAACTCATATTCATAAATTCTAAAAAAACGAATATTTTTATATTTTTGTTACTGTCTGGTTATTTTTTTTATATTTATTGCCATAAACTTTCCAATTAAAATGTGCTCCACGAACAATGATCAAAATCATTTTATGGTAAGAGATTTTGCAGATTAATATTATAATAGCTTTTTTGAATAGCTGTTCTTAAGGATTTAAACATTACATAATTCTTAACTTGAATATTTAATTTGGATATCTTGCACAAAAGAAATATATAAAACTAGATATTTAAAATTTTTTATTGATTAGTTTAAGTTACTTCAAAGTTTCCAGCTGTCTTGCTGCGATTTTATCATTTAATGGTAATTTTTTGCACCCGGAGCTCTCATGATACCGGAACATATTGTTTTAAATTTATTTTGAACCACTTAAAAATTAGAGTTCGTGGTAGATTTGAACCGAAGAACGAAATTTCAGAGCGTTAACCATTCGATTGATAGGTCGGTTGCTAGATGCCTATTTTTGTCAAACAAAGCTTTTAAATATAGTCAACCACCTAGCAGTTTTTAAATATACTCTCGTAACAAGATTGATTTATAAGCTGTCACCCTCCTTTCTATGGATTGGACCTTGCAGAGCATTTAAATTTATAGACATTGGACTTTACGGATCAGTTAGCATCCTTCTCAGCATCACGGCATTCTGTATCCGGACAGTTTGAGATCAGTTTTAATTCAGTACTTCTCATTCACGAAACGCCTAGTTGGTAGAAGATTGGTTGGTGATTTTGCCAGTTCATAAGTTCAAATCCCAACGTAGGCATGGCTATTTGTTTTGCCAGAATCCACTTTAAGCCGCAGGTCACGGTTTAATTAGCTCTCGTGTGCAGGAAAGTCCGTTGAGTGACAAACGAAACCAACTCATTCCCGAAAACTTCCGTTTTTTTCACATGGTTGTCGCTGCTCTTTTTAATATAGAATATGTTTAATTTTCAATCGAAAACGACTTCATTGGCCCTTCATTTGCCATGTTTTAAATTAAAATACTTTATTTAACGAATGCAAATTAACTCTGACTAAGCTCGTAAATAAAAAGTAGCCATTTTATTGTACCACTGATAAACATGTTAGTTTTTTCTGGTCAGAAGACAGTGTCGAGAATTGTTCAGTTTAGTGATTGTAAACTCATTATATTAACTGTAGACCTTTGAATAAGAGAGTATATTAAAAATTAAGTCATAAATTGCAAGGGGTCAAATTTACAAAGTGTTAAACTTTATTTTATAAGGATGTATTCCTAATCATCACAAATAATCCATTTTGTAAAAAGGAAATGCGTTTATTTTTGTGGATGGGAGGTATTAGTTTGATATCTTATTCAGCAGAAGATTATCGTGTTGAAAGAACTTATGCATGTTACATAGTCAATAAGGTAAAAAATCTATCTACTGGAGTGGACATGGAGCGATAGTCTCCATTTCTGGTGACTGTCACTTGAACATGGATCGATATTAAGAAAAGTTGACAGTGTTTAGGGGGCTTAGTCAAAAAAAATAGTGTTAGAAATGTATTGCAATAATTTAACTTGCTATAAATAAAACATTGAACTATGTGTGACTTTAAGCATATTTAAAAAGAAAATATTAATACACACTACTTGTCAAATAAAATGCAGCACCCTGAAGGAAGCTTGCAAATCATCAGAAATTTATTTCATTCTTTTGCAATCAAACGCGAATCATTTACGAAGCAGTGCATTCAAGCTTACTGACACTCATAAGCCACCTGAAATTAGTATATAAGAGAAAAAGAAGTACTTGGTTTATACTACGGTAATATTTTTTATCACGTGGTTTGTTTTTTCCTTTTTTGATATAATATTTTGCACTATTCTTAAAAGAGAATACATCTGGTGTCTTTCGGGCTAGTTTCTGAGTTTGGCCATGGAAGAATGGTGTTCTATAGGGATTGTGGACTATCCTTCAAAGAAATCATTGATACTGTTAGACAAAATCAAGCAACTGTGTCTCTTATATGTGATAGCTGGATGCAGGAAAGAACAACAGTCGTACGAGATTGATTACACTACTGTATGCGATGCAAGCATATTGTTCGTATGACAGTCATGGATTGCTCAACCTCATCACAGACCATGATACAACAAATTACGTCTCTTGCCTATCATTCCACTCAAACTAATTGATTTTGTTTACAATTGGGTGTAAGGTCCATGAGACATCTACTGCTTCTTTATTCCTGACTCCAAATTAGAAGCATTTGAGCAACCAGTGAATGGCGACATTCCATCACGGAATGTAATGACATTGTTTTTACTAAGGAAACCTGCTTTTGCATGTGACATCAAGATGACCAAATTTGAACCTGAAGACCTCATGATGAGAGGGACTGTTGAAGTACTTAGTCAAGTACCGTTATACTGGCACTGGATTTGGCATCATGGTTTCGGATGGTGTTGGATTTCATTTCCGTATTTCTTTAGCTCAAACGCTGGTACGCTGAACAACAAGCGCTACATCTCTGAGATGTCCTCTTCTAATTTTTACACGTAACTTAAACGCATTTAAATCATTCATCTTGCAACAGGATAATGCTTGACCATACGTGATCTTTAGGAGTTCTCAATGATTCAGATTGAATTGCTTTCTTTGCATATCTATCGTCAATTGAAAACGAGAACTCTGCTTTTACAAGGGGCTTGCTATATACCAACTGCTACAAGACTTAATCAACTTTGGTAATATGTGGATACTATGACGCAAGGATACTTCAAAATTTTCTTTATTTTTACTCCGAGTGGTTAAAAGCAACAATGGCAGTTTAAAATAATTAAATTTGTCATGACCATCACTTTACAAGAAGCTTTAATTTCAATCATTTCCTCTTAATATAACTTATTATCTACCTAAAAAGTGTTGTTATGATACCTCTGGTCCTTCATGGTTCTACATTTTGGGTAGATTGCAGAGTAGTATAATTATTTATATACCCCTGCAATCTAAAATATTTGATAAAAAGAAAAACCCAATGTTAAATAATAAGGGAATATAATTTTTTTATAAATTCAGAATTGCAGTACCATTTGAAGAACATTTCTTAGGAAGAGAGAAATAAATAATATGCTTTAAATTTTTCGCATATTGAAGCTTATCTGGATAAAATTTGAAAATGAATAAATAAGTTTAACAAGAAGCGAAATTAAATACTATGACACGACAGCCCATCGGGTGGCCAAGGCTTATAGAGCCATTATCTATGCTTTCTTGATAGAAGGCTTTGGGTGTGAAGCATACGTATGTCCCAGTTAGGTGATCAATCTAACCCTAACATCTGTTTTCAGCTCCCAAGAATGCTTGGTATTCAGTATTATTAACCCACTGAATAAATGAAAGGCTGAGTCAACCTTACTCAATCCGAGACAGAATCTCGGACTTGTGAGTTGGGAACATGAAAGACTACCACAATGCCATCTGGATTATTTTACACTGCCGGTCACCCAAATTGTAACACCAAGAAATACAAGAGATATCTTTACAAAATTCATTTTGTAGATAACATGTTGACCAAGTATCAAATGATTTAATTTATAGATTTCTGTGAAATGTGTTTCCTGCTAAAAATCCAACTATTGTGGATACACTGCAGTAGTCAGTGTAGCCTTAATATTTTGATAACACCGCTGCCTCGGCATTAATTCAAAGATACTTTGGATGAATTTTTGGGGTACAACAGACCAAGCAACTTTCACTCGTTGATTAAGTTGATTTGGTGCGGCAACTAGGAATATAATCTAAATCGATCATTGAGCAAGCATGGACCATATAGTTTCTATCAGCGAAAGATCCGGAGAAAGAGCTGGCTAGGGAAGCAATTCAATCTGGGGATTGACGAAGAACCCTTGGATAATGTGTGACACGTGTGGTCAGGCATTATCTTCCTGAAATACGGGTGTGAGATAGCCCTGAAAGTAAGGAAGGAACACTAGCTCCAACACCTCAGAAATGTAGTGCTGGCTGTTTAAAGTACCAGCAATGTGAACTAGAGGAGTGCGAGAACGATATATTATACCAACCCATACCATATCATGATACTTGATGCAGGACCAGTGGGGCAGTGAATAGCGCAGTTGTTCAGCATACTCTCTTCAAGGTGTCCCCAGACTCGCATGCGATCATCATAGTGTTGCGGGCAGAAGTGTGATTCGTTAGTAAAGACAATTTCATTCCATTCTGCCGTCCACATCTTTCTTTTATCGCACCATTGGTGGTGAAGACATCTTTGGTTTTGCGAGAAGTGTAGACGAAGCAATGGGTGTATTCTAGACAGCCCACTCTGCTGTAAGCATCATCGAATGTTACATGCAGACACTGGACTGGATGATGCGTTACATACTGAATGTGCTGTGTTATGATTCATGATGTGGCTGAGAAATCCATAACTGCCTTGTGCACAATTTGCCTGTCATCACATGAAGTGGTGCACTGAGGTGGATGCGATGGAACACGTTGGTCCGTCTTTTCCTCCTGAATCCAACGATCACATATCCACATTACAGTTGTTTTGTTTCATCCAAAACGACTACTTATTTTCCTGAAAGACAATCCACAATCTCGGTAGGCCACGACCCTTCCTCTGTCGAACTCGGATACATGATCAAAAAGTGATCGCTGTTTTCTATGAGGCATAATTGATCTATAAAAAAAAAAGTAAAAAATAAAAGAAAAACACAACTGTCGAACATAAAATCGTCAAAATCTCCAAGCCTTAAATAGTTCTTTCAAATCGCGCCACAGGCGCGCTTAATGTGCGTCTGGACCCAAATTTTAATCATTTGCATACCTCACCTTCGCCAATACATGTTTAAAATTTTATGTTCTTTGCATGCTTAGTGTGATGCATTTAGTGGTAAGTAGTGTAGAAAGGAACACTTATGAAATTAATTAGCCTTTTTCGATGAAGCATATTCTAACAAATTAATCAAATTAAAACTAATGTAATAAGATAACTTCTTTCTTTAGGTTTAAGAAAAAATTAGTTTTGTGTTTAAAATTTAAATAATATATATATATATATATATATATATATATATATATATATATATATATATATATATATATATATATATATATATACAAAATTAAAAGTGCATGCAGGCAGTACTAACTTAGAATATTAGTCAGGAATTTCTCGACTGAAATTTGAATTTTATCATATTAGGTGTATTCATCACAGGTGCCATTACAAAAAATTAGATTTGAATTAATATTGAACTTTATACCTTAGATTAGATGATTAATTTAATGACATCGTATTTATTAAGGCAACATGATAAATTTTAACATTAAGAAATATGGCAATTTATTTCAAGAAAATATTTTGTTTATTCTTAAATTTCATCTTTATTTCTTAAAATAACTAAAAACTTGAGTTAACAGAATGAGTGAGCTTTTGAGTTCGAATGTTTGGAGTAATAACTAAGTATCTTTATTTAAATATTTGTGTTACTTAGTTTTGCTTTATTAAAGTAACTGTATTTGTTTACTAGTATTAGGTTATACTAATAATCAAAACTTGTAAATTTTTACGGCACATGATAATTAGTGAAAAGTGTTTTAAATTTCGGAGATAAATTTTAAATTAAAAAATAAGAATATTTACATTTTTAAATTTGCTCAAAGCAGTGTTTCCCACTACGAACGAAGTCTCAAGTTTATAGCAGAAAAATCTAATCGAATGAGATATTGAAAGCTTGACGAAATTCCCTCTACCTACAAAGTTATTATATGAAGTCAAGAATTTGTAGTCATTAAATATGTAATCTTTAATTAACATTCAAAAGCACATTTCTGATCAGTGGCATATTGGAAATATAAAAAACACATCTGCTGCAGTTAACAAATACAGTACATTTTAATTACATTATAATAGTTTTCGTATAAGAGTATATTTTTAGAATATAAAAATAGAGTAATAATTAATGCCTTACACGTTTCTTCCAAACTACCAGCAATTGCATGTAGTAACAATGTTAAAAAAATATGAAAAGAAAACATATGGATTTGTTTTTGTACTGTGCAGAGTTCCAAAAGTTTGTGTGTTGTGGTATAAGCAACTTTAAAGTGAAATAAAATCAGAGCTTTAATAATTACTGATGCAATTAATAAAAGTGTCTTCAATATTTTAGGTTTGTCATCCTGGTGTAAGTTTCTCTCCTGTTTTCAATACAATTTCTAGAAAAATCTGTGTGCACATAGACACATTTAGGTAGGTTATTCTGATATCTCTGTTCACTTTCCGAAGCTACTATCAACAACAGTTTTTAACCAATCTCAAATGAAGAAGTCGATAACTGAGTTGGCATTCTTTTCATCGCGAATCAATAGTGGAAGAATATTGAAGGATTAATGTACTTTGTCCATCTAATCTCCCCCACTAAATGAGGCTTTAAATTCTACAATTTATATGAGTATTATAATACTAGCTTTCAATTTTTCAATGAAATATATTGAGTTTAGTTTTCTCTGGATCACAGCTTTACCTACTCTGCTGTTACGAACCAATATTTTTGCTATTTAAAACCTAAATATCACTTTTATTTGTAGCTGTACTTTATACAATCTGATATATTTCTATATTATTTAAAACCACATCTTCAAAGAAGTTTAATGTGCTTTTAAAAGAAACCCACATGTATTAATGAAATTGATTCAACTATAATTAATTTGAGATAAGCTAATTACAATCATGTTTACTATATATTTATTCTTTTGCAGAAAGCATTTTTAATGGATATTTTTATATTGCTTTCAAACTTACTTCAAGAGATTATAATTTAAGGTAATAATAAATGTAAATAAATAAATGTAAGTGGGATCCCCGTTTTCTTCTTTATTTAATTTTTCATTGATATTCTCCGTAAATTTAACTACATAAAAATAGTTAAAAATATTAAAATTTAGGTTAATTACTGTATTATTAAATAAACTTTGAAGAAATATAATTATCTGTAAGATTAATTAAGTCAAATTGAACACATTTCCTCATGAAGGTTTCAAAAATCTTTTATAAGAAAAATTAAAGTATAATAAGCAGATTTTTTTTCAACAAAAAAGCTAAATAATACTTGACAATAATTGTTAGCATATTAATTAGATTTCAATAGTTGATTATATTCTATAATCAGTGTGTTTAGTTTTTTTTTGTTGTTGTCAAATAAAAAATAAATGGAAGATGTAAAAAAATGATTATCAAGTAATAAATAAGATTGATAATAGAATACTATCTCCAGATACAATTGTTACAAATCCATTTCTAACGCATGTAGAATACCATCACGTGATTACTAGTTAATATTTTCTTGAATTCCCGGAAAATGTTACATGTTATGCATGTCCAAATAAGAGAGAAAGTTTCTTGATCGTTTCATTATTATAGATGCCGTCTCACACAATTGAGCTAGGATCGAAAGCATAAAGCGTTGGTTTTTTACCGATTCAACAAAGAGAAATGAAATTATAATTTCGGCCATTTTGAAATCATTTTTCATTATAAGAAATCTTTTGGAATAGCATGCAGGAAAAAGTTATTGAATTGGATGCAAATTTTCAGCTGTGCGTTAGTGTGGAAGTGATCCTATGAAAGTGGACACTTTTTGATCCTTTCTGTTTATTTGCTGAAAGTTTTTAATTCGCTTTGATGCAAAAATTTTGCAATTTTAGATATGATTAAATTTGTGATATTTTTCTTTCAAAATCCAGTTTTACTTCTACTGGATAATGTAGCTGTAGTTTCATACGCAAATATTCAGTATTGAACACTTTGCAAGAAAATGCTGCTAATTTTTCGCTGAACAAGCAATTACACATTCCGCACTGAAGTATCTGATGAATAGTAGTTCAGTTCAGTTCAAGAGCAATCTATAAATTGTTCATTTCACGCTGATGAGTGTAGTATAGTAAAATTGTACTGCATTGTCTTTATACAGTACAATTTTACTATACTGCTACACGATTTTACTATACAATTTTACTATGCATTATCTTTGAACTAAAGTGATTCCAAGAGGGTTTGAAACGTGTTCAATGGCATATGGATTTAAGTCATGTTAACGCAACGCTTAAGAATCTTAAACTTCACAAATGTCTAATACACTGGGAATGATATTTACGCAAGAAAATAGACCTGAATGATAAGGAAGTATTAGTAAGGGACACGGTTTGGACTCAGTTGACCAATCTTATCTCGTCTCACATATTTTTGATTATTCTTACATAGCAAAATATATCAGAAATTAGGCACCTGGAAGGAAAGTCATTTTATTCAGCAAGTTATGAAATATAAAGGCAGCGAACTTCATTGGAATGTGGAATTTATCAATTTATGAGTGGAAAGTGCAATGAACTGCAACAACATGAAAATAGATCCTTTCTAGAAATTTTTAATCAATCTCCTACAACAATTATCATTGTATTATGTTAAACATAAATCATAAACCAATAATCTCAAATATGTCCAGATGTACTATATCCTTATAACTAAGATAATAGTCAGTACAAACCTCTGCTTTTGGAAAACTTTAATTTTGAAAATAGTATGTATCGAAATATAGTCAAGGCTTAAGGAACAAACTAAAACCAACAATCACGTGTTTTATTACCTATAATATATTAATTCTTGGAATATTAAATTATAAATGGCTCTGTGTGTGTGTTTATTTTTATATATTATTACCTAAAACTTAAAAAAAATTTTTTTATGACCAATGGTACAAAAGTAAAAAAAAAAAAAAAATGAATAAATAAAACTTTGAAATTAGTAAAGGAAATATAATTGTGGTATTAAGTTATGTTAAGGATGTTTTAAAAATTTGATACACGAATGCATAAATTGACTTCATAAGTTAAAAAATATAATTTAATATTGATTTCTTATTCTATAATATTCAGTGAAAAAATATAATACGTTTAAAAAATTGAGATACCATTTTTAAAATTTATATTACTATCAATTTTTTTCAATTTTCCAAAATGATAGACAGAAAAATTGCACTCAACATTGGAATAGAAAAATATTTGTTATTTTTTCTGGAGACGTCAGATGCACTGAATACATTCTTTCGCAACATAATAGAAAGAACATAAAGGCACGATCGCGTTTCATTTCACCCTGTGTAAAATATAAATGTAAAAAACGTGACAGTAGATTTGTCCACCCAAGCTCTCTGCTACTTTAGACGGATACAAATACGAGTAAATAAACAGAGTAATAGTTAAAAAGTATACGGGTATATTTCGAAAAGTGAAGGTAGCAATTTTTTATGACTTAGAATTTTTCTCATCTTTTAATAAAATGAAAATACATATCGAAGGGAAAAAGCTACATGTCCTCAAGATTTTTAAATATTTATTCTCTTGAAATGATATTTTCAATTAAAATATTCTCTTTATTCTGCGTTTCTAATAGTAAACAAATATATTTCAAAACAAAATGTATAATAACAGATATATATATTTCTATTTTATATATACATAAATTTATTATGAAATAAATCTTGGGCAACATATGACATCTGAAAATATTTCACCAAATATTTGCACAGGTGACAGTTGAGCGATTGATTCTCTATCCTCTGGGTTCAACAGTTCCTTGGTTCAAAACATACATCTGAGTGTAATATATTTAATATGGATTAAAAGGCAGATCATGCAATGCATTTGAATATTTTTATTTCTGAAAATACTTTTTATAGATAGTAGTTCGTGTTCAAATGATGCAAGGGTGGAAATGTAGAAAACTCAAAAGAGCCCATATCAACAGATGTGCATGTAAAACGAAAAAGCTTAGCACCCATCTTTTGTTGTTTAACAATTTATAAGATGGAACCCGAAATTTATTTTTCTTGAGAGCACTCTGCTGGCTCTAAGAAATGATTTATGCTCACGGGTGGGTATAGGGATAAGGAATCGACTGTAGGTCTTGGTCGATTGGCCACTTTTTTTAATCTGTCTTCATTTGCAAAGAGTAACCATATCGTGATATGTATGCCAATGTCATAACTCTGTCATAGTTATGGGGATTTCAAGGCAGTATGGATTTATTTTTATATAGCCAATTTCTATTTAAACAAATTATGAATATCACAATTTCTTTAAGCGAAAAAACTTTAAAGGATTTGATTATTGAACTCTTAAAAAACTAATTATGAGCTGTGCAACGTCAGAAACAGTTTTAAAATAGAATCATAGTTAATTAATCATTATGAAACTATACTGATGTGAAAACGTAGGCAACAAGTATATTGAAATAACAATGACTAAAATAACATATATAGTGTACAAGACCTAAACAATGTGTTATTTTGTCGTAACTCTATGAAATTTATATTAACTTTATTGTAATCCATTAAAACTAAGTCACCTCCAATGATACCTTGAAACAGATGCACATCGGGAAGGATCATTTCTTTACTCTGGTGATCTTCGGTTGCAAAACCTTTATCGAAAACATAGAGCTCAATCCACCCGTTCAGGATTCTCTAGGCAACTCTGAGCACACTTTAACCATCTCTTTCCGTGATATCCCTGGGTTGAAACCCTGTTCTGAACACTCTTAAGATAAAATGGTATTGAGAATCGCTGGGGTGCACAAACTATTCTAATCCGTAAAAAGAACACGATTCCCTTAATAAGATGTCAAGTTTTTGTGCTATGGCACTTGAGATGCAGCGTTCAGGAAAATGAGCAAATAACCCATCCTAGTAGTGAAAGGGTTCAGATACAGTATACAGCAATACATGTCTTCCCGTTAATATGCAAATTTTCTGAGCAATGGCATATTTTAACTCAGTGTTTCTCAACCTTTTAGTATTCATGGCTCAATTTTCAATCATAATTTTCATCGCGTCCCTCTCCCCACTTCATACAATAAAATGTATACAATAATAATGCATTTTGAGTATTTTGGCACTAAACTTACACGAAAAATTTAATTTTAAAATTTACAATTTACCAAGAATACAGAAATTTATTGACATTTTGCAACACTGATCCTCAGCATTGAAAAAACAAGAATACTATGCATTTTTATTGCACTTGCATCCAGCCATGTCAGGCATTCTCATGGTTTCGGGAAAAGTTTGAGCGGCCCTAAACAAACATTAGACGATGGACAAGCATCAACAAGTACACACACGAGATTGGTTCCGAAAATAAAATCAAGAAAATATTCTCAAGTATACTTAAATTTTGGGTTCACTAGTATTGAAGTATATGAAGAAGAAAGGCCCCTGTGTATCATTTTCTCAAAAATGTTGGAAGAAGACAGCATGAAAACTGATAAACTTAAACGAAATTTGGAAACGCTTCACAGTGAATACGAAAGCAAACACAAAAAATTCTTCGAATTAAAATTAAAATCATATGAAAAGCAAAAATCATTGATTAAAAAAACTTTGTCTGTGAATGAAAAAGCTTTAATTGTTTCTTACAAAGTTTTATATAAAATAGCCAGATGTAAAAAGATTCACACCATTGGTGAAGAGATTATTTTGCCAGCAGCAATTGGGATTGTAGAAATTATGTTTGGAGATTATTTTGCAAAAAAATTGCAATCTATACCTTTTTTTTAAATGATACTGTTGCCCATCGAATTTCTGATATAGCTGAAGGCGTAGAGTGTCAGCTTTTGTCGAAGTTGTTGACAAATTGTTTTCAATACAACTTGATGAGGCAGCAGATAGTAATAAAGATGCTAATTTCATTGCCTATGTTAGATTTTGTGATGATTTGTTAGTAGTAAAATAATTACTTTTCTGCAATTCAAAAGAACTCAAAGCAACATCACCCGCATTATTTGCTATCATAAATGATTTTATGAATAAGGCAAACATAGAATGGACAAATTGCATTGGAATATGCTCCGATGGTGCTCGTTCTACGTTCGGATGATTCCAAAGTATTCAAGTGCTTGTGAAAGAAAAATCGCCACAGGGCGTCGGGATACATTGCATGGTCCACAGAGGAGCTTTGGCTTCAAAAGAAAAGAGTCCTAGTTTGAATATTGTGTTAGCTACGGTTGTTATCGGTTTAAATTATATAAGAATGAGACCCCTGAAATCAAGAATCTTTTCCGCACTTTGTAAAGACAATGGTGCAGTACATTCAGCATTACTATTTTATTGCAAGGTAATATGGTTATCTCGAGAGAAATTTTTGCAACGTGTTTATGAATTAAGAGAAGACATAGCCATTTTCCTAGAAGAAGAAAACAGACCGGAAGCTGAGAATTTTCGCGATAGTTTATTTGTGATGAAATTGAGCTACATGGTCGATATATTCGAGGAATTAAATAACTTGAATCTTCAACTGCAAGGAATAAATACATATACATTAAATACGAGTGATACAGTTAATGCTTTTTATAGGAAATTGGAATTGTGGAGCAGAAATTTAAAGAAAGAAAACTTAACAATGTTTGCAAATTTGAATGATTGTATTAAAACTTACAAGGCTGAAGAACAACATGTACAACATGAAGAACAACATCTCAGCTAAATATAGAAAAAGAAGTAAGAGTGTCTATTTCTAATATTAAACCCTCCTTCGAAAAACTTTGCTCTGAAAGACAAATCCAAGGAAATCACTAATAATTATTAAATTTGTTTTTAATTCAGTAAATTTTTTAAATTTAATAAGTTAATTGTTAAATATGTCGAAATATATTTTGTTTTGTATGTGTGTGCTCTTTCTTTTCAGTCACTTAAATAATTTTTTTAAATAGCATTTCCTCTTGGATATGCTCGCACCCCCTAGGGGGTCACGCCCCAGTGATTGAGAATCACTATTCTAACTGGTTTCGGGCTCTTTTCTTCAGTGGGATGATATAACTGTTATTCATTGCTGTTGTGATCTTGGAGTAGCCACTACCAACCTTTGAATCAGCTATACCTATGGTTTGAAAGCTTTTTCAAACACATGAAATGAAATTTTTGTTAAGTTCCAACTCTTCAGCTTCAATATTCCTTTTCAACAGCTATGTGATTATTCTTCCACATGGGAAGTCATCCATTTGATTTTTCTAACCCTATTTCAAGAAAGAATTTAATTGCAGTTCCAGCGAATGCCTTAACTTGATACCCCTTAGTTCATTTAATAGCAATGTTGAGCTGAGAATCTTAGCCACACTTATTTCGAGTACACTCAAATCGCTTTTGACGTTTTGTTCTTGGTATTTTAATTCCTTTCTATTGAATTGCAAGTTCATTGTATTGATCGCTCAAGAGCCAGATTTCTACAATTCCATGCTTATCTACCTAAAACGTACATTGCCCCCTATGTTTTTTGCATCTCACTATACTAATAATATTATTCTTTATGTCCTTCCTTATAATTGATACAATTAAAACTTAGTGAGTCGCATTATATGCGGATTAAAACTTTTAGTCATTCATAATATAAATTATTCTTTATCGCATAACTTTTTATAAAATAACAATTGCATCTTGTACGCTAATAAAGAGTTTAAAGGAATTCCCTAGATTTTTACTGCCTTTTCAAGTTCTGTGTGCTTGATCTTACAATTGCAATAAGTAAAAATTATCTTATATGTTAGAGAATAGGATATTAAATGTCCTTTAATTACTCAAATGACAAAAGATGGTTAGGATGGGGATGGAATAAATACACTGGTGTGCAAAACCTAAGCAACAGGTGGTTTTTCTACCATAACTCCGCGAGAAGTCATCTGAGGGACATGAAATTCAGACATGAGACACATAATTTTGTACTTTAGAGATGAAGAAAGCATAGTTACACAAAAATGAATACAATGCGTACTCTATGAAATCAAACAAAAAAAGGCTTTATTGAACTAATAGTATCCCTGCACAAGTTCATCTGTCCAAGAGGAACAATAACAAACAGATGTTCCTTAGTATGGGATATGCCCTCCTCTTACTGCAATGATTGTTTCGCATCATCTCCCCATACTCAGCGCCAGATTGTCCAGCAATTCTTGCAGTAAGAGTACCCATTCTTGAATCAGCAACTAAAATAACTGAACCATAAATCAGGGGAGCCAGCGTACTCCCCTGATTTATGGCATTTAAATCAGGGGAGTCTGGCTATTCCATTTCAGGTGATGTCTTCAATTTCCAGTAGCTGCTAAACAGCATGAGTATGATGTGGCAGTACATTTTTATCCATGAAAATGATATCTGCTCCAATGGCACCCTGGAATATACGCACACGGGGAACGTTTACCTCCTGACAATAGCGATCTCCAATTACAGAACCTCCAACGAAAACGTGGAGCTCAGTCCGCCCGTTCAGCATAATGCCTCCCCAGACGAGAACTCCAGGACCACCCTAACGGTCTCTTTCCGTTATGTTATTGGTTTGAAACCGTGTCTTTACCTCTCTCAACAATATGTGTCAAATAGCGTTGAGAATCGCTTGTAGCACTAAAACGAATCTCATCTGTGAAGAGGACGTGACTCCATTGATCAGATGTCCTATTTTTGAGCTCTTTTCACCAAACTAAACGGTGCCGCCGATGACGAGCTGACAACGGAATTGCAGCGTTCGTGACGGTGGGTGAATAGGCCACCTTTGTGAAGGCGTCTGGCCACAGTAAACCACGACACTTGTCGTCCCATTGCTGTACACTGTTGTTGAGCAATGGCGCCTGCTGACTGGTTTCGGATTTTTTTTCGCCTGCAGGATGATATAGAGGTCATCTACTGCAGTTGCTTTCTCAAGGCGACCACCACCAACCTTTCGAACAGCTAAACCTGTGCTTCTGAAGGCTTTCCCAGTCTTCGAAACGACACTTTTGTTGATTCTGAACTACTCAGCCCCTCTTCCGGTTTTCCAATCACTCTTCCACGTGTGATGTCGTCCAGGTGATTTCTTCAAGCTATATTTCACGGACACACACACTTGCACTTGAATCGAAAGTTTTTAATTGCTCCTCCGTCTTTCTTTTTATTGTAGGCTTGAACTGCGCGAGCCGAGCGCACGTGTTTTGCATACGCTCACGTCACTTCTGACGTTTTGCCACTGATATTTGCATAAACATGAACTTTCCACTGAATTACATGTTTATTGCCCTGATCGCAAAAACTATTTTTATGCAGTTTAAGGGCTATCTGCTTAAAATTTACATTGTTGCTTAAGTTTTGCAAACCAGTGTAATAATTCTCGGTATAGGCTGTTTAGTCATAGATTCCAACAGGAAATAAATTATGCTTTCTCTCTTTTATTTAGTTTCCTATATTATTGACAACCAGATAGGTTATATGATTGTAAATAATGTATAAAATATATTAAGATAGGAACTATAGATGTCTATTGATTTACTTAATACTTGAAGGTAACCAAATTCTTTACAAAAACATGTTATTACTCTTCCTTAGTTAATTTATGCATTTGCTGCATGTCATGTCTCCCTTAAGGCACTTGGAGTTTGTCAACATAAATTTCATTCCATAATTTTGAAATTACAATGTCATAAACAAACACAATAAAAATGTATTTTTGACCAAATGGCATGCTTGGATTCTATAGATGCCTAATTATTGGTTTGTTTAATAATATCTAATACGCAGTTTCGTAATATTTAATAAAAATTAAACAATTGCAAATCTTTTTATAAATAATGATATATCTAAATAACATTCTTATATAAGTATCATATTATAGTATGGATTTTCTTGAAATTTAAAATTGTATGCAAGAAGTATTCACAAACAAATACCACCCTACAATATAAAAAATGAATTTTCTGCAAAAATGTTTATAATCCTAAATTGAGAATTCTATTAAATATTCCCTTATCTTTTTATGAATGCAAACTTACTTACGGAGTGTGAAAAATTTGATTTTGTGTGTTAGATAGTGGAGAAAAAGAGAAGTAAATTATATTTACGTCGATGACTGCATCGTTCGATATCTCATTAAATATATCGATCATACCATTTAAGATTTATGCTCATTGGAAAGATCACATTTCGCACTAAAATATATTTTGCTTTTTTTTTATTTGGTCCATTCACTTATAAAGTTATGAAATCATAAGAATGTAAGAAGTTGACTAATATGTTATTTGTCCAGAAACTAAAGATCACCCAAAAATAGCATAATGCTAATCAAAAACATGTAAATAATACCTTGAAGTTCACATAAAAATAAGACATTTCTTTTTCACCAATATAATACTTTTTCTGTCTTATTTTCAGTATTCCGTTGTTTATTTAACTGCTTTTTTCTAATATTATCATCAAATGATGATTCATAATTCATTGATTCCTAATAAAATAAATTGTAATTGATAATTATTTAATGAAATTGTGATTTTAAAATAACTCCAGCAAAATGGTTGCATTAAAAAATATTATACACTGCACTTACTAAGTTAAGATAATATCAAAACTATTTTTCTTTACTTTATATTAATATTAGAAATGAAGAGTTTTCAAGTTTGTTAATAAAAAATTCAATAAAGAAATTATACTTGATTAATGAAAATCTAGGACTGGATTTTCTAAAAACTAGGTGGAGTTTTTAAAAAGCATTCGCTTACATTGTTCAAAAATACATTTTTCTAAATTTCAAAATAATTTCCAAATAAATAATTTTGTTTCACGTAATTGATTATAGCTCATAAATAGAAGTTAAATAAAAACTTAGTATGAAGCTTATAAACAGTGTAAATGAAATAAAGATTTTACTAATATTTTTTCGTGTGTGTGTGAGAGTCATCCAATAATATAAGTAAAAATTGAAGATATAAGATTGGTTTCTAATGAATAAAATAGAATGGAGAATTTCAGGGTGAAATTCAAGCGTATAGTTATTCATTAAAACTATTAATTAAATAATTTCCTTAGTTATTCAAATATAATTTTTTTTCTGTAACAGTATGTCTTATGCAATTTTATAATTAAAACAACAAAACTTAATTAAAATAACAAAATTAGGAAAAAAAATCTTCTACAAATATTTCCAGCTATTTCTCTTCGCTGGAGAGACTACCTTTCGACGTCTAAACGACGATGTTATGACCTAATAAAGTTGGTGAGTGCACCACAACAAAAAGTTAAAATACGTAAGACTGGAGGGATACGCTTCATCCATCAACCCGTGTGACAGTTTGACGGGCTATGAAAAGTACAAGTCCCTTTTAGCGAAACTGCATTGAAAATGTTTACCTTAATGCTTCCCTCTAAAAGCTTTTATTTACCTTTGGATATGCACGTCGCTTGTTTGCAGTATCTGGACTACATGTCGCTGAGCAGTAAAATTTGTTATGCTTTCATGAAAAATGTTATGCATGATTGCTCCACTATCCATCGGATGGTTTTCAAAAATTAGGAAAAACATCCTTCCTTTTCCACGAAGCAAAATATCTTTAATATCTGTAGAATAAATTATAACAAATATAGTTTGAAAACTTAGCTTCTATTAGATTAATTCATTCTAATTTATGTTAATCATTTTTGAATTAATTTATTTGAATTTCATTCTAAGTATAAAATATAAAATGATTTCTAGAATAGTACATTAGGTACAATACATTAGAAGAGTACATTTTCTTTAGTATAAGTACCAATCTAAGTCATATTGAGATACGAAAACATGTTTTTTAAATCTTAACTCATAAAACATGGCACACTGTTGATTTTAGTTGAAAACATGCTCCAAATTATCTGAGTAAAATTTTCATTTTGGAAAATAATGGTTCTTTCTATTTAATTAAGTTTGTCAAAAACACTGTTCAGTGCATCTCGAAATTAATTAACACTGAAGAGGTCAGTTAAAAATAAATCAATTAATGTGTAGAACGTGTAAGCATTCTCATTGGTTGCAAAATTATTAAATATACTGATTCAAAAGCCTTCTCATTCTCGTTCCAATGCATTAAGGTTGGGCGGTATATTGGATAACACTCACACTGTGCTGGATAAAAACAATTTTTCAGAAGTTGGAGAAACAATAAATGTCAATTAAAAAAATATGGGAATATAGAAAGAAGAACGTATTCCTGATTACGTACATATTCTTACTTCTACCTCCTGCACATATGTATAGATTTTACTTTCAAAGGGTGCAGGAAAGAACCCCAAGCTTCATTCTTGTATCTAGCAAATATTTGGAACAGTTAATATTGTGGCATAAGGAACTTTACAATGAATTTAGATCAATATTAATTATAGTTTTAGAGGGTTAATATTAGTATTACAATATATGTTTATTTCGATTCCTTTCTCTGCAGCCATTCTAGGACAAAAATCTGGAGACTCCATATAATAAGAATTGCATTCATGAACATGGAAAATCAATTAAGAAAAATTACATAAAGTGAGAGCTTTTTGGATTAGAATTCTTAAATAATTATAAGTGTGAGAGAATTTAATGAGAAATTATGAAGAGATAAATATACATATTTTATCAACTTGCCTTTAGATAAATTTTTAAATCTTATACTTCAATCAGAAAGGATTAACTGCATTCATTAATTGTTCAAATGATAAATGTCACTGTAATATTACTGAACTGAAAGGAAACGAATATACTCTTCACACATTCAAAATTTTTATTATATATATATATATATATATATATATATATATATATATAATTCATAATATCCAAAATATAAAATTCAGAAAACAACTAACAGTTATGTGTGAAACCCGAAGCAACCGGCCATTTACTCAATTTTATATATTCATATGTATGTAATGGTACTAATACTAAACTTCATGTCAGTAGAGCCTAGCTGTATACCGAATGATTAACTCTATGATTTAGCATTTCGTAGGTTGAATCTGAAGTTGGCATGGATATTATGGTTTGGAGTCAACATTAAAATTTAGATCCCAGTCTGATTAGCCCTCGTGTCAAAAAAAATTACGATTAAAAAAAATTGAATAAAGCAAAAGAAAGTTGATTTAAATCTGTGTGTCTTATCACATATATATTCCACAAGCATTTATAAAGCTTTCCAATTCTCTATTTTTCAGAGCAAGATTGTATAAATTTACATTAATTATGCATTTCATAAAGAAATAGAAATAAAAATTACCTATTAAATTGTAATTTTAAAATATGGTAATTTAAGTGAAAAAAAGAAGATAATTAATCATATAGAACAGTTAAAGATTCCAATCACATTCCAAGCTTGGGTGTTTATAATGATTTGGAATCTACTTGAACTTGTATTTCTGGGTCTAATTATTCCTCATATGCAAAAAAGACAACAAAATTTCGATTCTTTAACTTGTAATCTGATGAAGTTTCTATTTAGAATTTTTCAGACATGCATCTTATTTCATGATCAATAAGAGTGACTTGCATTTATTTTCTTTACCTGTTGAAGAGAAAAATCTTGTCAAATTATAATTATAGACCCTATATTTAGTGATGCTTACTGCATATTGGTATTTACCTATAGCAAATAATCATTGTATGAAATTTTGATGTGTTACAAGTAACTATAGAAAATCTTAAGTTTTTCCAGTTTTAATTCATAATCAGAGAACCAACTTTTATCTTGAAATTCCTTTTAATTCCACAGTACAAGTGAAATGCTTAAAGGTGAAGCTTTTAAGCATGTCACTTGTTTTATTAGAGAATATTTTTATATTTATTCACATTACCATCAGCAAGTTCTGTATATAACTCGCTAGTAGGTATATAATATAATTCTGTTTTGGGTCTCTATGCAGATTAAATGCTTATAAATCATAGTGATGATATAAAATTTTACAATTTGATTTAACGAATGGAAATACTTCTGTTTGGAACATAAGGTGCCAGATTTGATTTTAGCCAATGCTAAACAATGGGTTATGGATGTTGCACATCTGGCCTGAGCATCCAAGTCCATCAAGATGAATTATTGGAAGTTTTCCGAGTTTCCTTCCCTGTAATATGTAAATCCAGTTTACTACAATGAATAGTCCTCCTAGAAGGTAATTTAAGGTATGGATACTATAATGCTTTATAAAATTACCTTCAGACGTTAAGGTGTGCACAATGTGGAGTCAAATCAAAATATTTAATGTTAATTGAATATTCATAATTTAGAAGAATGGACAAAGTAGGAGACATCAAAGACTTGACCTACCACCCCTATTATGTTGACTACTGCCCTCTGCATGCACGTCCATCGGAACGAGTGTTTGGAAGTTTTCCAGACTTTCTTCCTTCCGATACGTGAATACAGCCTTCCGTTGATGAAAAGTCCTCTCGAATATTTTTTTTTTACATTGTGGATTTTAAAATGTCTTAATGATTAAATAAAATGCTTTTTATTGATTCTGAGCTTCAAAGGAATTTTTATGCAATGTATCTTGCACCGATACCTTAAAATTAGATTTAAATTAGATTAAAGAACGAAAATATTCTGTTCTTTATTGAGTATAAAAAATATTCTGTTCTTTATAGACACCAGAGTTTGTGGGAAAGGAAGTATTTGTTCCCTTTCGAGCAAGTTTCTTGTACAGAAAACATTGGTCATCATATTGAAAACAGAAGAAAATTGAACCCAAATCGTATTCTTTTCCTGTGAATGAGGAAGTAGATGTGTTGGCAAAGTTGCCCTTATTTTACTATAATACAATCATCTTCTTCCTTTGAAAAACTATGAATCATTGATCAAGAATGAATTTTAAGACACTAGGTAACTCTTATATAGTAATATTGGTTCAAGGAAAAGTTGCATATTCTTTTAAAAGGTAACAATAGGAATCTTTTCGATAAGAATCTTCACGAAGACAAATCGATAGGAATCTTCAATAATCAATAGGAATTTTCAAGAAGACAAATTTTACCTTTCTTTTATATGTTGATGGGCTATCATTAATTAAAGAAGCATGTTTATAGATCAAAATGTTAAAGTCTTCTTTGTATGGCAATGATTCCATGAATAAATGGCATTCGCTTATTTTTTGTTACCGCTTAGTTGACAGCTTAACGATCGAATGCCACTGTAAGAAATTTTTAATGTTTTCTGATTAATTGCTTTCCAAGAGGGCTTTTCCTCGAGAGTAGGACACATTCCCTTGTTGCAAAGCTAAATCTCGGAAAATTACCAATCAGCCATTCCAACAGACATGCACGCAGACAGCGGAAATGTATATTCTTTCCCGTTGCTTAACAGTGATTGGGATTGAACCCGAATCATGACTGCAGATTAGTAGATATTGAATTCGTCTTGTCTTAGTACACATATATTAGGGAATAATGGCACTTCTGCTGCCATTTATTTAGCTTTTTGTCTCTATTTTGTCACCATCTCCATTCAAGTTCAATCCTGACATTTGCTGCTCCTGACACACAGAACAGTTCCTTGTGGAGTCTGAAGAGTTCATTTCTTCCTCTTTTAGAGGAAATTAGATGGCAGCCTTACAAACCAGAGGTAGATATTCAATTTTTCGAAGCAGAGGCCAGATAGAGGTTCCTAGATTTTGGTGTGCCATCTCCAAAAATATTGATTAAAATTGGTAATTTGGGGGATTTTGTGACCTTAATATATTTAACTTTAGCCAGTCGTCATTAGTGAACACAATGGTTTTTAGCTGGTCCCAGGATTGAAGTAATCTCTTTTGCGTAGCGAGAATGATGATTTCCATACTGAGAGATCAAGAATCGTGGATATTGATGTTGGAGTGCTTCTTCATTTAATTTATTTCACTTTCATGTTGGACAGAAAGGAAGTGCATGGTTAATAAAAGTGCATGGTTGAAAAAGTTGTATAGTTGACAGTTAAGCAATATTGAATGATCTAGTAATAGAACATATGATTTAAGTGATGATGAAAGTTTAATGAATCATGTAAAATAAGCATCTGATGATAATATTTCTTAAGTGTCTCATGCACATATGTCTAAATAAAAGTAAGTTTTGTTCATTTTTAACTTTAATTGTTAAAAATGGCTTTTCTGTTTTCTAATTAAAGAAAATGGAAACATTTTATCTTTTTTGTTCTTCATCAATGGAAATGAAATTTTATAATCGTAAAGTCGTAAGGAAGTAAAGTTATTTTTTAAACTATATCCTTTTATATCTAGGTAAAATGCTGTTTATCAACAAAGTATAAATTTACTTTACTGAAGAATATTAAAATTAAAGACAGTATTTAAAAATGCAAGTATTTTTGTAAACATTGTGTGTACTAATAAGATCTCCCAGGAAATCATGTCATCACACGAATAAAATTCAAAGATGTGTAAAAAAATATACTCTTTATATGAAATTTTTATCGATCTCAGTTTTAAATTACGTCTAAGAAATTTTCAAGAAAAATAAAGTTACTAAGGTCTTAATCGTTCCTATTTTTATATTGATCTTATTTTCTATTTTTTAATAGTCTTTTATCAGTGCCAAATATAACAATATCTTACTAGGTTTGAAGAGTATTCATAATTCGCACCGTAAGTTTGTGTGTGAGTAAAAATACATTCAATTTCAAATACAAATACAGTTCTCCTTCACCGGCAACTCTTGATACTTTCTAGTTGACTTGTGTGAAAGACAGCACAAATCGAATCATTTCATTCGCATTTCATATCTCGACTTGTATGCACACCGAAAAAGAAAAGTTTGAATAAAAAGTAGAAGCAATGCCATCCATACGACTGTTACACACTTTCTTTGCAAATACTATTTTCCCTGTAAGAAATACAATTGTGCTATTCAAAGTCAAAAGCCATGAATAAGTCAGATTCAAAGTAGCAGACCGTGTCGAGGTTGATTTCGTTTTAGAAAAATGGAACAAGCAGGTGTTATCTTCCTTGAAAGTTGTCGAAAAAAGGAAAACTCCAAAAATTGTGTTAAACTAAGAAACATAGCAAAATAAATTTCAACTTGTAAAAACAGAAATGAAAAAAAATATCATGAAAGATATTTATTCAAATAAAAGAAAATAGCATTAAATTATTTGATATATAGGCAGAAGGAATTCTTAGTATTATTCAAGTTTAGCTTAGATGTTTTAGGGAATCTTTGTTTCCAGCTATTTGGCTGACTAAATCACAGTTAATCATCACCCAATTTTGAATAACTGTCAAGTGCCAGAGTCGACACCTGAGCTCTGTCACCTTCCTCATCATCCATCATCATATCAATTTAAAAATGTTCAATCATTCAAAAATGGGGAGTGTTAGGAGAGGGAAAAGATGTTGCCACTCCTTGAAATATAATTATTTTTTTTTAAGATTAAGCTGTTCCTTTGATTTTCAGCTTTTTTACTGCATGATGAATGAAGTTCCAAAACATATGACAGTTACAGCTCATGTCTATCGAAATTTCTTAATAACTTCTTATACTTTTGCCACAGTTTTGATGACTCTACAAATTTTGTCAAAAAAGCATTCTTATATTATTTATGAGAGCAATAAGCATTCTAAATTAATCAGAATGAATAAAAGGAATTTTGGTTTGAAGTGAAGATTGCTGCATTTTCTATTATCAAAAAAGATGTTGCTCTTTAAAAGGTGTTTTAACTTTGAAAAAATTTTGTGTAAATCTCATTCCTTTCTCTACTGATTGTAAATTTATTTCTATGGATGTTAACAATTATTACGAAATAATAAAACACGATTGTATGTTATAACGCTTCCTTTTAATAGGACATTTAATATTAGGTTTATAAGACAATGCAAGAAATCATGTTAAAATGACATCACATAGAAATGAATGGTTTCGAGTGAATTCCACGAGATAACATGCACACAAGACCATTTCCACATGGTAAGGACAAATCCTTCAACAAATCAATGTGTACTTATAAATTCTTATTGCATATTGTACCATACCCTACATGGAAACTATTTTAGCTATTGGAATTTCTATTGCCATTGATATTGACAATGTACCTTTGATGTTGTCAACGGTAGTAGTAATTTCAGTGCCACTATCATTGAAGTACTATTACCATTGAAGTACTACTATTGTTTTGCAACATCATCTACTACTATAACAGGCAAACTGACAAAAATTAAAAAGAAATAAAGTTTTTTCGTGAATTTTTAGAAAATTTTTTAATGGGGGAAAAATGCTGAGATTCATAAAAAGTATACTGTTTTCTTTAACTTATTAAAATCTTGTCATCACGTAATGAATCCAATCCAACGGTTTAAGGTATTTTTATGAACACCACATAAATTACCTTCCAGAACATATTTTCATTAGATATGCTATGTATTTATATATTGAAATGGAGGAAATGTGGAAAATTGCCAATCACTCATCTTAACAGACAAGCAAAAAAGACAGAAACGCTATATATATTTCTCGTTGCTCAACATTGGTGAAAACTGAAACCAGGATCTTTCGCTTTGAAAAGTGGTATGGCATCACTTGGGTATAGTAAGCCTCCTCCTTTTGAGTATTGTTTTGTAAAATTTATTTCCTTAGAATATTTATTGTGGTTATAAAAATTTATATATATTACGATTATTTTTATTCAAAATAACACCGTCAAACTTTGAAGATTTTGTGATATCTAAATTTGCTAAAAATAATAAAATACAAATTCAAAATTATATTATAATATATCCACTGTGCCAAATTTTCTAGTCCAGTAGATATTAATGTCTAGAGTTCTTCATGCAAATTAATATTAAGTTAAGCTTTGTGAATTGCTGTTTAATCAAGCATTATGGATGATTCCAACTTATCTGAATAGCAAAAAATAATAATTGTTAAATTAATGAAGTTCTAGAAGTCAAATTTATTACATTTTATTCAAAAATGTTTCACAACTGTATTTTATAGAAAAGTAACCATCAACACTTAATGGTCACAGTTTCTAAAATATATTTTTACCATTATTTTAATTTTGTAACTCGTGTGATATGTAAGTAACTAAATATTGGTATATGACACACAGGTAGCACAGTGAGCATATAATGGTAATTTTTTTATGTGATTTATTCTATAATACATTTCTACAAATGAAATTTGTGTTATTAGAAAAGCAATTTAAATGTTAATTCATTATCACACTTCCAGAATCTGTTTGATTACATATTACATTCTTTGGCAAAATTTATGATTTAATTTGGTCTAAAAAATGCTATGTTTCGCAGGCTATTCTAAATGTGATTAAATTCAATTTGCTTGTTTTTATTCAATGATCAAGTGTAATATCTTTGCACGTAAGTCTAAATAAACCAAGACAGATAGTTTAACGTTGATTTCAAACCACTGTAAATACAACCCGAGTGAAGAATCGAACGCACGAATGAAAGGAGACTGCGATGGCCTAGTTGGTTAGGGCATGTTCTCATTATCAAAAGCAGTGAATTTTGAATCAAGATTTAACTGAAAATCTATCATGTTAACTAAAGGTTGTTGTGATACTTAAATAAATGTGGTTACATTATCCTCCAAGAGAAAGGATAATTCTGAGGATGATAAGTCAAGTCTTGGAGGTCATTTGTTTCTAAATTATGAAGACTCTCAAACAGAAACTTCAACCTTTCTGGCTAAGCCCAATTCTGTGCTAGGGGTAGGTAAATATGCCAAAACACCGGAAAAGTTGAACCAAAAATTAGAGCGATAACTATTTGGCCGTCAACTCTCTAATTTATTTCAGATCATTTTTATTTAATATTGCAGTTTTTAAATAAAATTATTTTCCAAATCTTTCTTCTTCTTCATATGCGTTCGCTTATTTTTATTTCCCAGTTTTTTCCGCTTTATTAACTTGCTTAAATATGTATTTTCTCTTTTATCTGTTTTATTCTAACTTTTAATTTTACCTTATACTGTATTTTCCATTACACTAAGAACATTTTGATATTCTTTTTTTCTCAAACGTATAAACGTAAAAATTTATATGCTTACAAATTTAAATATTTTCATCATTAGTAAGTTTTATCTAAGACTTTCCTTAACTAAGGAATTTTTTATACATTTCCTGAAAGTCACATGAAATGTGAGACTTATACTTAAATTTAATTATTATGTATAAGGTGTATAAAGAAAGAATATATTTTCGTTACATTTACTTCTTATAAACTTTATAGTACCGTATTAAAAGATAGACATCATAAATTATAAAGCTAAACTTACATAGGGAAAAATGATAGTCTTAAAAATTATTTTATAATTTACTTTTTGCAATTATTTTATGTTTCATAGTACTTTATTTTTACTAAGTAAATTTACTTCATGAATAAATGGAGAAACATTTTTTATGTTGTGTCAACCATAACGTCAAGTTAAAAACATATTAAGGAATAAAGATGTTTTTCTCCTTCAAAGCCCACCTTTGAATAAAATAGCTTCTTAATAATTCATTAAAAAATGTTTCCTTCTAATTTAGGAGTTTTTAAATAACCCACACGTTAATCATCTCAATATTTTTATGATAAAATCATTTATAAATTTAAATTCTGATTTAAAAAAATTTATATTTAGGATTAAAAAATGGAAAATTGAAATGCAAAACACGTGAAATTAATAATTTAAATTCTTAAAAAAAGGAATATTTATTTAGACAAAAATATTGCTTTCTGACATTTAGGAAGAATAATAATAAAAATTCTTTGATGATTAATAAAAAAAGAAATGAATATGATTTTTAAGCAAGAAAAAAGAGCCAATGATCAGCCCGTTGTGGCCTAGTGGTCAGACAAGCTTTTCAGAATGCAAAGTCTCGTGTTCGATACTAAGTGGTTACTAAAAAACGGGGGCTACGTGTTGCCTTTCTGATTTTCTCATACTTGCATGTCAGTGTGGGTGCTTGAGAATTTTCAGGATTTTCTTACTTCAACACCTATATACAACTAATTATTTATAAAAATATACTTGTCAACCTATATTGGATGCTTAAGTGTAAATTTGTGAACAATCGTGTTTGTCATTTTCTTTCCCTCAAGGTATCGATTTTGATACGAGATTCATCAAAAACCTCTTTTTGAATGAAGATAACATTTTATGCCCTTAGTTGGTAAAAATCTGTTGGTAAAAAACAAGCAGTTTTCAAACTGTAAGTAAAACAATAATATTTGAAAGCTAAGGTAATTATAATGAGAGGCATTTCACTTCATCATTTTTCTTTTCAAATTATTTTTAAATACCACAAACCGAATGAATGAACATTTTGGAAAATAGTATATTCCTCAGAGTGGAATATATATCTGAAGTAGAAATGAGAAAAGTGTGATAATTTTTGCCTCGGGTCATTCCTTTCAAATTACCCTTTCCCCTATGATATTCCATAATATTACGTTATATTTAGATATACCAAAATATTTGAAAATAATTGAAATTGGTTTATCAATGTGAAATTTGTTTGTCAGCAATTACGAAATGAAAATATATCAGAAGGTCTGAAACAATGTGAGGGAATGGAGTGAATCAGATTACATGTTTCCATTGACATTATGAGCTAATTTAGTGGTTTAGAGGTCAATATCATCTCCGTGTAACATTACGTGATTCTAAAATTTTTTAATTAGTTGGTTTTTACGGCTACAAATTCATTGAAAAATGTCACCACGCAAAGATATCACCATGCAAATATCATCATGCATACTCCTAAAAAAACTCCCATATATATGGTAGAAATTCTACAGTATGAGTTTGTTTTACTATTGAACAGTTAAGTTTATTTTACAAATAAAAGTGTACAGATTTTTATTAAAATTAATCTTCAGAATGCTTTTCTTAGAATGTTAATTAATAAGTTCAATGGTTTTAAGCATTTTACAAATTTCTTCTGTTTGATACAATTGGTTTATTACCATTGATACGCTGTAAAGCCTGCATGCAAGACAGGTTTGAAAGAATTCTTTACTTTCTTCTTCCACTTCAAGCTTTTCAGAAAGACAAACTGTTCGCTCTTTTGCCTTCTGTTCAACTGTTTGTGCATTTAAATCCCATTTCATGTTTGTTGTGGCTTAGAACGCATTTTAAACTGTAGGTACTGGTCAAATTATCTCTCATTTGAAAAAAAATGATCTTTGAGTGACAAACGAACCAAATTTCTCCATATAAGTATCAAATTAAATAATATGCTATATTAGCCCTTTAATATAGCTATATTAGCCCTTTCAATTTAGTAAATGTTTTGATTATTCTTTTTTTTGTATTTTTAGCATCTATTCCTATTTTTATTCCAAGCTATAGATTTATGACATTAAAAGCCAAAGTGTGAAAAGGTTGGTTTGATTTATTGTCTAATAAAGCTTTTTTTGTAATCAAAGAATAATATCATCGGGCACTACAGTTCAGGGTGGGTTCCAAAAAGTAGAAAACATGCACATGTGAGCTGCTACGGTAGTTTGAGAGTTTAGATGATGATGAATGTTAAACGTGCGAATTGTTGAATTGAAAACTAGAATGTTATACTGAGAGGAATTTGGAAAATATCAAAAAGCAAACACCTCATTTAACTTATTTTTACAATTACAGTATAAGTTATGAACTCATACGTTTCATTCCCAAATCTTAAGTTTTAACAAAGTTACTTACGATTTTATCAATAAATAAAATTTGTGCACTAAAAGTTGTTGGTTGATCAAGATTCTTTGCAACCAAATATAAATATTGTTGCATGAAAAAAAATTCATTAAAAATTTAAATAACATTGAAAACATAAGAATGTTTAGAATGGAACAAGAATAAAAACTCATTTACTTTTTCAAATTAAACCAAATAGAAAGTAAAAATTGAAACATTTATTTTGTACAAAAATTAGCAGCAAGATTCTTCAAATGATTTATTCTTGTTTAAACGAAATTGCAAAGCATAGATATTAACTTCAGGAATTTAAATTTTGTTGACATTAACGATCTACCCGTAGACGAAGTAGACAGCTCAGATCTTCCCCTCCACTTAACATTGCATCATACTTGCTGAGTCAAATTACATCTTCTAGAATTATTTATGCATTTTCACACCATATCAAATTTTAGTTCAGTTAGGTATTGAATTCTTTGCCTAACAGATGCAAGACCGACATTATTTTACACCAGGTTACTGTAGCTAAAAGCAATTTACCGAAAACACTTGCCATTCATAAAATATGTTTATTCCAATATCAATATTTTTTCTAGAAATGAATGATAGAATTTTATTCAATCAATAGAGAATTTTGTACCTTGAATTACGAAATACCATAAGACCGGCAAAACAGTAAAAAGAACCAACAACGTTTCTTAAGAAACTGTTACATGTTCTTTATAACTGTTATTTGGACAGAAAGAAATACATTTGTTTAACTCCAAGACTTGAATCATGAATAAGTCAAACTGTGAGCATTGAACCATTTCTGAGTTGATTTCCATTATAAAAGGAGGAACAAAAGGGTGTATCCTGCACAGAAAACAGTCGAAAGATTAAGAGCAAAAGCATTTCAAGAAGCTGTGTTCAACTGACATAATAAAGTAAAAGTCTAGGAACGTTTGAAAAATAGGAAAATCATCCATGGAAGTTATGTTATGTATTTTGACACAAAAAAGGAGCCGTATTGAAGTTTCCGCAGAAGCAAGGAATGACAAACTTATTTTATCATTCTTTGTGTGCCGTCTAGATCCTTAAGTACAGATCTATTGAAGCTGAACGGAAGGAAGATGTTGCCATTCGTTGAAATACAAACTTCTATCAGCCAGCTGTTCCTTTCATATTTGGATTTCCTTTTTTCTCGGCATCACTGATTCATAAATAAGATTCGAAAAAGGTGTGAGTTATTTTTAATAAATGTTATTATTTCAACAGCTTTTTGTGATTTTAGTGGGATCACTTTCAAAAAATTAAGAATCTTAAAAATATTTAGTATATTAATCAGAGAGAGAAATGCAAAACAATATAATAAAAAGTAATGTGACATTTTTAATTTAATATACTTTCACATGTATCCTTCGAAAGTTACATAAAGATAACAAAAAACTAAAACACAGTTTAGAGAATGAAAAAATGTGTTGTAATTAAATTAGTTGTCGAAATTAAGAAAATTAAATTAGCATTAATTACTACAAAATTGTATAGTTATCTTTTAAAAAATATAGTTTTAAATGTCTTATTGAAAATTATTGAAAAATTTGAGAGCAAGTATTTAATAATACTTTTGTACATATAAAAAATGTGAACATTCATTCAATTTACGTTTTAAAATCAGAATCTTTCTTTTAAATGTAAAGTAATTTGAACCATAATAAAAATTATAATATAGTGATTAAGTTTACATTTTCTGTAGGATTTTAAGTTTCATAGTTAATAATGTCATTTTCTTAATTATTTTAAATTTTTATTTCGTGTTCAGTTACTTATTTGATATCACAGTCTCAACCAAAGGAAACTTAAGCAATAATGCTTAGAAGTGCCTGTTCATGAAAAATATGAATGATTAGATATCGCTTATTCTATAAATGACTGTGACAGTGGAAGCTAATCCCAGAAAAAATTCTACACAAATATTTTTGGTTTATAATTTTAAAAGTAAAAATAATATCATTAAAATAGAAACATAGATATGGCAAAAATTAATGGAAAAAGAGACGAGTTTAATATTTTTAGATACAATCGTATGGGAATGAAAATTTATCAAAAATTTCACATTCAAGATTTCTTTAAATTCATGAACTTGAAATGCCAGTGAGGTGTCATTATGATTATTATCACATTACAATAACTGGTGCCATAGTAGGTTTTTGGGAAATACTTTTATTCTCACTATCAACCTCGATAACTGATCCAACTGAAGACCATCATGATGGTCTTTAGTTGGATCAGTACAGATGCAGATTGATGGATTCTATGGACAATGAAAGTTAACAAATTCCAATCTCCCTCCAGCAGAGTGGTGAAAAAAGATACCAGTTCAGGTGTTACTTTGGCTTTTTAAATAAGATGTTCTTTGTATTTTTTTCCGATGAAGGAACATTTAAACTTTCAATAACCACGGGCTCATCAACCTGATGGTCGAAATCACGATAAATTTCCCAGTTATGAAAGTGCTGATCTTTCCCAACAGCCAACTAAGTTTTCTTTACTGATTGCGGAGCAATGTTATGAGGCTGTCAACTATAATTATTGTCTTCAGGTAGTAAAAATAGGCAGCCAGAAATTTGCCACAATAACTTGCTTGAACCCCATAACATATGGTACTAGTGTGGTGCTGAGCCAAATAATTATAACCATTGACCACCTTGGAAAATTTTATTTGTTATAAAGATGCATAAAATATGCCTTATATTCAATTTTGAAAAGGGGATAGCCAATGACTTTCAGGAGTATTTGGAAATTTTATGACCTGTCTGTAAATTGGCCACTCACACATCATTTGTTGTACCTTCTGGACTTGAAATGGATCTACTGCGCTCTCAATGAACAAAATGATGAATGGAAGGGTCTTGAATATGATTATCTCGGAATCTATGCTTTTCCTTAGTTTCAACTAGCAGCAAGAAATGATTATTGCTTTTTGCATACAACGACTATCATTGAGAAGTATAAAAATTAGAAAGATGTATCCGAGTAACTTCCAAGTGAACAACGAAGTAAGCACAATATTAACATTTTTTTTAATAACTGTGTTAAAGTATAAATCACCATTCCACCAGAACCTCTTCGCTTTCCATCTGGAAATCTAGAGGCTTTTGTGGACTTCGACTATAAAAGCTATTTTAACCAAATTCATTCCATGTTATTTACTTAACTAAAAAGAAAGACACTTGTGACAGAATCTGAAGCTCATTAAACATACAATTGAACAATTTACGAATAAAATGTATAAGGAAATTACCAAAATTACGTAAAAGAACTCGTATAAAGAATCTCATTATGTAAATTTCTGTGACGTATTTAAATTAAGAGGATATTTGTAGGTGTTCATTTGTAAATTGTCTGGTAAAACATATTGCATGTAAATTTTATTACATATAAATTGTACATTATTAGATATATAAATAATATATTATTACATATAAATTATTGATTTTCTAAGATATACTTATTAAGCTCCGTTTTTATTGCTTGACAATATAATTAATCAAAAAGATCATTGAAAAAGGTTTTGAAATTTAAAATATAATAGGATTTTATACGCTTTTTAAAATTGTTAACTCCCTAAATATATTCTAAGCAAAATTAAATTATTTTTGATGAAACTCTTTTATCTGCATGGCATAGCTGCATTTTTGTAACTGTGATTGCATCACGTATCATTAGAATCAATCGTTTTTTTATAGAAATTAACTGTGAAAAATATATACAAGAATACAAGGTATTGTGCTTAAAGATAAGCAAAACTTTCTAGAAATCATGAACTGTCACATATTTAAGGTCTTTTTTTAATTCCTTATATTTAAATATCTTTTTTAAATTAAAAGGATCTTAATATCTTGTGAAATTTTGTTTAAAGTTACATATTATTTTTTATTGCTTACAGTATCTATTTTTACTAAAGAAAGACATTCAACACTAACATCTGTTTATTAATATTTGATTCCTAGCAAATGACAATATGGATACTTTAGTTAGCAACTTCCAGCTCACACTTCAACAGCTCCCATTGTAACAAATTCAGCCATATGAAAATTCACATATATTAAGTTCTCTTAACATAATAATTCGCAAAATATTAGTTTGCTATCTCTTAAATGCAATGAAAATTCAGGAAGTAACTAAAGTATTTAATCAGCAAAGGGATGAAGAAATGAAGTAAATAGGAAAGAATATATTTAGAGACAACGTGTTAAAGTTCGTGAAAACGTAAAACTTATTTGATGGACATTTCACAATTAATAGTTGAGATTCTCACCAAATTTTAGCTAACAATCAACTTTAGTGCTGTTACATTTTATTAACAAAATAATTTATTACATAAAGTATTTATATGTATGTTGCATCCAACTAATTCTGCTACGTAATTCATTGAATTCTACATTTCATTCTAGTTAATTCTACTGAACAAATTATGCATAAAGAGGGTGCTTTTAGAGTGTTTTAAAACCTAATAATTTTAAATAAAACCTAATTGCAGTGTCACAATGCAAAATTTTTTTAACATTGAGTGATAGCAAGGAATTCAAAATAAACTTTGGAAATTACTTGTGTGATTTTAAATATATCTTGATCATAATTACGCTTTCTATATAGACATGACAAAACAAAAAAATAATTAAAGCTATTTGCTCTGCACACCAGTTATCATTTACGAGAGCATGCAGAAAGTAAAGACAGTTTCAGTGATAATAAGGAACACTTATTGGAGAAAACAATACTATTATATGCATGTAAATTCCATCACTTCCTACCTTATCTGTAATAACAAATTGTTTATTTTGTTTTATCATTTGTAGTACCAATTTGAAAACTTCAGGATTTCCCTATTACACTTAGACTTGTTCTATAAATTGTACTTGGATTTATGAATTGATAGCTTAATTACTTGAGATTCTTAAGTCAGCAAATCACTTCCAAAAGGCATTGCGATCACGGCAAATGCTTAGAGAAACTATCCGGACTTTTTTATTTTATATCTCATAAGAAGAATGCCTTATGATATTGAAAGTATGATTGGATTTCTAAAAATAGGTATGACGGGATTTCTAAGCCTAGGAATAATATTTAGAGGCAATTTGCGTTTTTGTACAAATTTTATACTCTGTTTCAAATATAAGGATTATTTGATAAACTCAGAAGATTTTACAATCCATCCCTTGGTTCCAATAATTTTTCTTATTTACAAAAGCAGAAACATTTTTAGGTGATAAGCCTTTTTAAAAATGACGAAGATTTAAAGAAGGCAGTGGCCACTTAGTTTAATGAATTACCAAAAGAATATGAATTTAAAATTCTGAAATTCGTTTCCAGATGTGACAAATGTTTTACAACTAGGATTTGATTACAGAGATAGAAAGAAAACTTCATGTTTTCAAATAAATAGATTTTTATTTTTTTATGTCACAAGAATTTTTCCTTCTAAATTTTCCACTCATGCAAATTACTCTTTCTGAGTTATGTATGAACTCATATTGAAAAGTCAAAATACTTGATTCATTCATCATAACTGCGAAAGTTAATTCTTTTGTGGCAACGTAATATATAGTTTTATAACTAGAGCCATGAATTTGTATCAACTAATAAAGCACGTAGGTTATTGGATAAATACCGAAATATGGTTATTTTGGTACTTTTTGACAACTTTATACTGTCATACTTTTTTTAATAGTCAAATAATACGAATTTAAATAAAACTGTTTTTCATAGACTGCTGTTATATTTGGAAATATTTAAAAAAAACGTTAGTCTTTTTTACAAATGCTACGTATTAAATGCTCGTTTCGTGAATCCTTTAAACACTGTATTCCAATAAAACATATGCACTGAAAAATTCTACTAAGACTTTGAAACCTGATCTGCTTCCGTAAAATTATTACTCATAGTTAAATATGCGATCAGATTAAATTATTCAGCACACAATATTTAAAAAAGTTTATGTCTTGTATACCATCTGCTATGTTAATACGAAACGCAATTTTAAAAGTAATTAGAAATGGATTTTTGCATTTGACACAGTGAAATAATAATTAATTTATAAGATACAGTACTGGCCATTAAAATTGCTAAACCAGGAAGAAATGCAGATAACAAAATGATATTTATTGGACAAATATATTATACTAGAAATAACAAGTGATTAAATTTTCAAAAATTTGGCTGGATAGATCCTGAGAAATCAGTACCCAGAACAGTCACCTCTGGCATTAATAAAAGCAGTTATACGCCTGGGCATTGAGTCAAACAGAGATTGGATTGCATGTACAGGTACAGATGCCCATGCAGCTTCAACACGATGCCACAGTTCATCGACCGTAGTGGTGTTTGGTGACGAGCCAGTCGTTCGGCAACCATTGACCAAACGTTTTCTCTTGGTGAAAGATCTGGAGAACGTGCTAGCCAGGGCAACAGCCGAACATGTTCCGTATCAAGGAAGGTCCACACAATACCGGCAACATGAAGTTGGGCATTATCCTGCTGAAACGTAGGATTTCGCAGGTCTCGAATAAAGGGTAGACCCATGGGTCGTAACACGACAGAAATGTAACGGGCAATGTTCAAAGCACCGTCAATGCGAACAAGAGGTGACCGAGACGTGTACCCAATGGCACCCCATACCATCACACCAGGTGATGGGCCAGTATGACCATGACGAATGCATGCTGCCAGTGTGCGTTCACCACGGAGCCGCCAAACACGGGTGCGACCATCATGATGCTGTACACAGAACCTGGATTCATCTGAAAAGATGACGTCTCACCATTCGTTGGCCCTGATTCGTCATTGAGCACACCATTGAAGGCGCTCTAGTCTATGACGCAGCGTCAAGGGAAGCCGCAGTCATGGTCTGTGAGATGAAAGTCCATGCTGCTGCAAACGTCGTCGAACTGTTCGTGCAGACACTTGTTGTCCTCCAAACAACCCCGTTTCTTGACTCACGGCTCGTGGTTATACGATCCATTACGGCCATGCGGATAATACGCCTGTCTTCTCGGCTGCTAGTGATAGTTTGCCATTGAGGTCCCGCATGACGTTCCGTATTATCGTCCTGAACCCACTGATTCCATATTCTGCTAACAGTCATTGGATCTCGACCGACGCGAGCAGCAATACTGCGATAAGATAAACCGCAATCCCGGTATGCTACAATTCGACCTTTATCAAAGTCAGAAACGTGCTGGTGCGTATATCTCCTTTTTACACGTGGCATCACAACAACTTTTCACCAGGCAACAACGTTTAAATGCAATTTGTGTATGAGGATTCAGCTGAACAATTTCCTCATTTAAACACAATGTAGGTGTCGCTACTGGCGCTTGCTTTGTCTGAATGCGCTGAAAAGCTAATCATTTGCATATCACAGCATCTTCTTCCTTTCGTATAAATTTCACGTCTGCAGCATGTCATCTTCTTGGTGTAGCAATTTTAATGGCCAGTAGTGTAATATAAAGGAATTATTTTTTGTTTAAGTTAAAAATATTTCCTTTATATTAATTTATAATATGATGGAAATATTTATAATATCTACAGCATTATAAACTTCATTTTATTTTGAAAGGAACTACACAATTAATGACAGATAAATACTCACGTCAAACAATTAATATAGGGTTTGATTCTGTAAGGTCAAGGCTCACAATAAGCTATTAGTATAATCAATCTTTTTGCAGGAGAAAGATTTGACTTCTATTCCATCCTCAGTTCAATATAGTGAGATCGGTGCTACACATCCGCTGAGGTGGATGCTTAGGAGTTTACTCGGTTTCTTCCGTTGCGAAAATAAATACAACCCATTAATGTAAAGTGCTTTCGGAAGTCTATGTAAAGCCTTCTGGGAACCCATTATCAATATAAAATCTTCTAGGAAGTCGATACATATAAAATGAGCATACAAAGCGTTCATCCATTAACAAATTGGCAATAAAAGACATTCTATGACATAGTAATAACGTTATGTTCTTTGGAGTAAAAGGTTTCGTCTTTGATTCTGACAACATTTAAGCGATGAAGAAGATGTTGCTTCCTGCATGCATATCTATTGATGTGGTAGCTAGAGAGTATTCCAGGTTCTTTCTTGAGAGTACAAAATAGAAATAATTTATTACCCAATCGATTAAGATCTATTATCTATGAAATTTATTTCATTTGGTTCAATTATTATTTATTATTACTTAGCTTTTCAAGTTTTTCACATTTATGAGTTAAATGTTTGTAAATTTTATAAAAAATTTAATTTTAAGGAGTGGTGTTATTTACAAAATCTCTTAATTTGGCGAAATTTAATTTTGAGATAATTAAAAATAAAAATATATTGATATTTTGCAAAAATAATGTATATATTTTAATAAGGAAATAGTAATGACTAACTGAAGATGAATGCATTTGTTAAGGAAATATTTATTTCATGAAATGTGAAAAGATTTTAAAAAATATACACACACATCATATTCAAATAATTTAAATGAAAAAGTATATTAAATTTTTGCAATAGGCATTTTCATATTACAGACTTAACATTTTAAAATTTTGTCTAAAATATATAATATAAGAATATAAATAATGTTAATTTATAAGAAATATAAAAAATGCTAATTTAATAATTTTGATTAATATTAATTATTATTTTTGCAATAAAACTTCCTGACAAATTTCCAAATTCCTTGAAAATTGAAATAATACCTGAATTTTACTTATAAAATTATATATATTGAAACAAAAAAAAAAAAAATGCTAAATTGGGTCTTCAAATGTTAAAACTTTTATTTAAACACAAAGGGTTTTCATATTTTATTAAGAGTAATACTATCAAATTCATAATCTAGCCCGAAAATTCTCTCATAATTTAAATTTATAAAACTATATAAAACTTATATCACTTTTAATTCATAATGTTGACATTAAGTGTCGTTTCATTATCTGGAATATTTGGAACGACTCCAAAGGGAATCAATCAAGTTTAAAGTAAATTAAGAACTTATATTTATATTTAAAAGTTGTGGAATAAATTAGTTTTACATAAATATCACAAAATTCTAAATAATTCAAAATTAAAATTGATATAAAATTCTTAGATTACATTTTATAATATGGCATAAAACCTCAGCAACATACATATATTTGTAAATGCAATTCATTATGTGTGAAAATACTTAAATATAAGCAAAATAATTCAAAATCACATAAACTTTATAGTGTTCATTACTTAATGTTAAGTAATTTAATTTGTTATAAATTAGCACAGTACTCACAATTATCTAATTAACTAAGGATGGTATTAAAAAGTAGCAATTTACTACAACATTATTTATCTAAAATTCTGAATACGTTTTGGTAATTATTTCATATAACAGCTTATATTGATTAAACGAATCCAAATATCATTTAGGATTCCATGTTATCAATATTATCAAAGAATTAATAACTGTAAGTGCTAGTCAAAGTATTAGTTATTCACAGGAAATTAATAGTTAATGAGATTCCCAAACCAGTGTTAAATAATGTGTTTTTACCTAATCCAATAAAAACATTTTTATGTCTAAGGCAAAATGATGAATGAGATTACGGATAATTAAATGACATTTCTGATGTTGGCAATAATTGCCAACAAAAACTAATGAAATTCCGTGTTTATAGCCTTTGTAGAATGCCATCACGTGATTACTAGTTAATGTTTTTTTGTGAGCAGGAGGAAAGCATTACTATAAATGCCGCCAACTAATGGAAATGACATCTCTTAATGTCCTTCACTGGTGATATTACAAGCGCTGTGTCGCATAATTGACCCCAAATTGAACGTATGGACTAATGGAGCGCATATGATTTCTAACAATATTTTTATTTCTTGCCCTTTACACTTTATGGTGAAGATAAGGATTTTCACCATTTTGAATTTATTACTTATTAGGCTATTTTTCTGGAAATGGTGTGAATTATGGCTTTTTTCATTTATATTCCATGATGCGTCTTGTTTTAATTAATCCTATTGAGTCTTTCATTAGGTTATATAAAATAATAATTTCCCTCTACAATGATGAAATGTATTTTTGTAAATAAGTTAAATTTTTTAAATGTGTAGTAAAATTTAAAAAACAGCAACATTTCTTGATATTTTGTAAGCTAAATTGATTCACTCTTGGAATTGAATAATTAAGTGGCAAAATATATCTTGTATAATTCAAATTTTTTGTAAATAGGATTCAAATTTTATAAGAAATGTATTAAGATTAACATTTTTCTATTCCTCATAAAAAATTTTTGGAGATTTTTAAAGCCAAATTATGGCACACAAAAATCTTTTATTAAACGTAAACATAAGTAAATAAGTTGCCTTCACTTTCAGTAATTTGTCACAGAATATTAGTTTTTGTAATGTTTAAGTTTAATTTTATAATGAAGACTCATTAACTAGATTATTCTTTAATATTGTACTTCTAGTTAAAATTTCAGTAATGAATTAAATAATATTAATAGTTTAACAAGTTATTTTTAGAAAAAAATATCTAGCCTAAGGCCGTGTATTTACAATCAAGTGTATTTTCAGGTTAAAAATAAACCCTTTATCTAATAAATAAAAGATCAAATTTTATATTGATCAATCACCAATTTTTTTCTATTTACTAAGGCAAATATTGGAGGAATAAGTTATACTGTGAAACAGAATATAATTCGTTAGACGTTCCTTTGACACTCATCTCATCTAGAATGCATACTTTTGTGAGCCATGTTGGTAAGATTTGAAAATTATTTTATAAGGCCTTAATTGCTTAGGATAATGATAATCAAACTAGGGTACAAGATTCAATACTCATTACTAATTATGTCAAGGAATTACTGAAACAAGATTTAAAATTCAATCTTCATCTTACCAAGGATGTATTATAAAAAAGTACAAGATTTAAACCTCATCTCCCAGAATATTTATTGTTGAAAGTACTCAATTAAACTTCATCCCATAAGGAACATAATATTCCAAGGAGTCCAACCGCTTGGATAAGGACTACCTCACCAAAATATGCAAGATTCAATACTCATTTTGTCTAAGCCTTAGTGAAACAAGATTCAAGATTGAATCCTCATTCTGTCAGAATGTGTATCATAAACGGTAAAAATTCAAATCTTATCCAGAAAAATTTATCAACAAAATTTATCAGAAAAATCCAGTCTCATCCCTCAAACAAATTATTTGCCAAGAACTCTATAGCTTAAGACAAAAACTATCATAAAAATGTACAAGATTCTGCACTTTATTGACACATCGCATAAAAATACATCCCCACACCGATTTTAAAGTAAAAAATTCGGTGAATGGTTGTATTGCACATGGTCTTTTGATGCTGTGGTATGAAAATTAATCAGGAGAGAGTCTATTAATTGTTGAAATACTTATTTGAGTATGAATCAAAGCTATAAGGCAGTCTCCAAATGCAAAATGTTGCCCAGATAATAATCAACAGTCTATGGATTTTGCTCTAGTAAAACGAAAAGGAAAACAATTCTCTTAGGACTCTTTTGTTTTTTAAATGCTGTATTAGAGATGAAAAATAGATTTTGATTTATGCAACAATAGTCGTGTTTCATAACAATCTTTAACTCATAAGTAAATCTAAAGAAAAAATCCCAAGTTAAATCACCCTTCAAACAACCTGTGAGTCTGATATATTATCTTACAAATGATCCCCTTTATGTTTCATTGAATTTTAGAGCAGCAATGCAACTGTTGTGAATTTTTCATCTAACGCTTTGTAATAAGAGTCACGTGATTTTATTCCCAGCTTTAAAAATGAAGTCATGTAAGAAAGAAACTCTTTTTTACATGCATATTATAGTGATCGGCAGTAAATCATGAATACCACCATTTTGTACAAATATTTCAGTCATTTGTCTTTGTTTTTTTAAACTTTATTACTTGCTTTATTATTGAAGCTTTATTATTGAAGTTTAATTCCACCCTAGATTTCTTCCCTCCCCTAATAAAAGGCAGAGAGTTGAAGACGCCATCAGAATGAAGTGCCAACAACCATCAACACATTGCGAGAGTCCAGTGTCTTGGAAATTCAGATCATTCCCTTTTTGTGCATGGGGTCCTCACTAAGTGTCTGTAAGGATGGCACAGGGTTAATGTTCGTATAATTCTCTGAATTTCTTCTTCTCTTTTATTATTACTCTTTCGTGCGTTTTTATTCCAGAAAAAAGATTTTTTTTTTAAATTCAATGATAGATTTGGAACTTTCATCTGTATAACTGTTTCTTTAAAACAAGATTTTCAGAGTCAAGGATTTCACTTTTGACAAGTTATTACAATCAAAATTGATCATTAATTTATTTACTCATTTTGAATCAGGGAAATTCTTAGATAAAAATTTTCTTTTTATTTCCTGATCATTTTTATGTTTTAAATTTGGTATAAAGAATATCTAAATACACATTTCGAGTAATGAGTGATCAATAAACACATGTGTTTGATCTTAATAAATTATGGGGAATAAAATTTATAGCAACTATATATATATATATAACAACACAAAAGCTACCCCTTCCATTAGTTTGTTGTATTCAATAGTATATATTGCTTAAATGCTTTCCGATAAACACATTAACTATAAATAGTAATTATCACAAGCTATTGTAAGGTAACATATAAACATTGAATTTCATTACTGTTCATGATTATGTTGACTACTAAAAATATAACCCAGACTTTTTTATCCCGTTCATTAGTTTGCACTAGTAATTTTATATTTTTATTTAGTGAGATGGGAAAATCTGTTTGCCGAAACTAAAAACTGATATATAATATTTTTTCTCTGGTATGTCGTTTATAACTATTACTAATCTGCATAATTACCAATATTTAAGCAATTTTGTATAGGAAAAAAATGAATCTAATTATTATTTTATTTCAATAAGTTAATGCCTTCTCTAAAGCAAATTAGCTGGGTAAACGTACAAAATTTAATTTACTTGGAGAATTAATAAAATTTTATGTTCTTTCTTAATATCAAAACAAAAATCTTGTTTTCTACTAGAAATCAAGATTTTTTCGATCAATGTTATTTAAATAATAAGCTCACGTACAGAAATTATACACAGCAAATTGCGCACGTAGTAATTAAAGAACAAATGTTTGTTTAATTTATTTAAGATTTTATGGATTTTTAATTTAATAATTTTAGGATACCATTTTTGATACCATGGAGTTTTATATCAAAGTAAAAAAAAGTATGAAAATAAAATTTTTTAACTCTGATATATCAAAATTTCTCATAAATAATACTTAAAAAGGAGGAAACTTTGAATGTTTCAACATAATTGTATGTAGTTATGTTCTTTTGTCATTTATGTGATGATTTTTTAAAGTAATTCTAAATTGAATTAAATCAAAACAAATTTGAAACATTTAGTGACTATTCCGATTTGGTAGATTTTTAAATTTTATGTATAATTTTATTGCATAAACTTAATATCTTTATGATCTAGACATCAGCATTGTAACATAATATCATCTTTGTCTTAACATCGGTGAATATTCTGACCTTGTAGATTCTTAGTTTTTAAATGAATTAAAATTATAAACTCTTAATATCTTTATCTTCTAACATCACTTCATTAAAATTTAACATATAACAAATATTCCAATTTGGTATATTTTTCATTTTTAATAAAATCTTATTATATAAACTTAATATCCTTATAATTTTACGTCTCTTGTCAACATAATTTAACTTTTTCTTAACATTCAGTGAATATTCTAGTCGGGTAGATTTTATAATTTTTAAAAATTTTTTGTTACATAAATTTAATATTTTCTCGACATCTTTATCGTGACATAACACCCTCTCAATATTCAATAAAAATTCTGACCTTGCAGATTTTAAATGTGTTCTTATCAAATAAACTTAATATTTTCCAATAAATTTTTTTATTTTTTTTTATAATTTCTTGTTAGAAAACATCTCAAGATTCCAGAAATGATTTTCCATAAAGGTTTCTACTGCACAAAATGCTTATATAAATAATAAATATAGGTTATAAACTCATACGATATTCTGAATAAATTATACTAAATCCAGTGTACGTAGACTTTATAGCAATATTTTTTCTTATTTTTGAGGGTTTCTGGACATTCGGTCAATCGCGTATGACATTTTTGAAAAGCGAAACAAATTCTATTTCACTGTTACATGTCGTCCAAATATTGCTTACAAGTGACGTGTATATATACTGGTAAAGGAAAGCTTTTAGGGGGGAAATTTCAAAGGAAACGCATTCAATTCTGTTCCGTTAAAAGCGACTTTTTTCACTTCTCCTTCCCCATCCAACTGTCAGACAAGTTGACAGATATAGCGTCCCCCCCTTCCTGATCTCCCCTATTATATGTTTTGTTGCAGTGCACTCATTGGTTTTATTAGATCACAACAGCGGATTTCAGTCATTGTAGCTAAGAAAAACTCAGCGTGGAAATTATTGAAGATTTTTTTAAATCTAATATTTTATCGATAAAATTCTCTGTGGTTAAAGGACATATATCAATCTGGAATTGATTCAAAATTGTAAATATGAAAAAATATGAAAAATATTTTATTCCTGGATGCTTTGTATATATAAACATGCACTGAATATTAAGAGACCGTAGAACTTTCATAAATAGTGAACTTTAATCACTTTACGTAAAGGTAGAAACAGGTATGTTTCAACTCACACACAAACACAGAAAGCGTATTTATCTTGAGTAGCAGGTAATGCTTGCAACCTTTTATACACTGGAGAACACTATCCTATCACGTGGGCACAGTACACATACACCATACACATTCAAAGAAATAGCTTCAAAATTTACTGCCATAATGAAATAAAAGTGCTATTGAATCTTTTTTTATTTCGCCTTATCCTTTTCCTTTCCACTGGATTATGCTAATAATTATTTTCGTGATAATACAAATTTTAATTTTAAATTGTTTATATTCAGAACCATATTTCCATACACATATTATAAATAAGAAATGTTACATGAAGTAAAAATAAATACCACTAGGGTAGAAAATTAATTTTTGTTTTATAAACATAAAAAGTTTTTAATAATTACATTATGTAATTCGAAATCTCATGGCAGTCATCAAGGAAACTTAAAATATATTTTATCACTTTATCAAATCTATGGAGCAACTTGAAACTTATGTTGAAACTTATGTTCTTATAGGTTAAAGTCATGCTTCGTAGGACTGCAAATATCTGAGTTTCTATGCAGTTATTGTAATCAAAGGAGTGAAATAAACCAACACTTGGTATTTATACATTCATATAGTTTATAGTTCTATCATTCAACTACAGTAACTCCAAGTATTTCTCAGCGAGTCTTCAATTTAACAACCAAACACTTCTTATTACTTTATACTACAAGAAAATCAGTTGTTTGTTTTTTAAAACGGGTGGAACCAACATTAAATTCAAAATAATAGGTTTTGAAAGTCAAGTCAAACATTTTATGGGTTGCAATTTTTATTGTAATGAGAATGCCATGGAAGAATTATTTTCTAAAAGAAAGGAAATTCTTAATGCAATCCTTTAAGCATTCATTTTAGGAAGTATTTCCTATTCTTTTTGTTGCCATGATCAGTATCTCAATGCAAAATCACGTAAAGAGAATAAATATTCACAAATCTTGAGCATATACAGCTTTTCTTATGGATTTTTTCCGTTTTAAGGTATAAAAAATCACGAGTAATAAAAATTCACTGTCTAGGGCTTTCAGAAATATTCCCATGGAATCTTCGATTGTTACGCGGGGTATTTATGAGTGTTTGTCCAATATAACTGAGAGTGTAGGCTCTGGTGAGTAAATCCGATTAACTTTCGTCACGTTCCTTGACCTGATAGGGGGTACGGGGTAAAAGGATACGCGCTCATGTATGCACATGCACCTGTATATTTGATCTTCTATTGCGATACGAAAGGATGCATTTATTTGTATCAGGCGTTTACAGTAGATCTCACAATGTATTTTCTTTCCTCATAAATACAGTATTTATGAAATTTAAGACTTTTCCTACTCATGACCAACCATGAGCTCTGAAAAAACTTATTTTTTATACATCTTAATATTTTTATTATTGCTATACGATAATTTTTAAAAATAAAAAAATAAAGTCATACATTAATTTTGATACTATTTTTATTGATAATTATATTTACCATTACATAAAATGCGAAATCTTTTCAAAAGACATCGAAAAGAAAAAGTTTGAAATCCATTTCAATATCCCTTTAAAATTTGTAAACATTTGCTGTGATTTATGTTCAGCTTTCTGTTTAAAAATTTTTATTCGAATATTCCTTGTGAACTCAAAAAACTGTTTTTACTATTTCTCTAGAAATTGTTTCCTTAGCTGCGTATAAATGCTTATTTTTTTATGTCAATTTTTTATAAACCAACCTTCAAAATATATTATATATTCTGTAGATATTATAAATAGAATTCCAGTTGACATATTGTAAATTACTGTAGCATTCAAGTAAGTAAACACTTCTCTCTTATAAATTATAAATATATAGAAATTCACAGTTGAGTTTCACTGCGTTTATTTCCATTTTATGCAGAAATTAAAAAATATTGCACAATATCTTGAAATTCAAAGTAATTATAATATGTGAAGGAAATCCTTGGTAGTTCTTGTATTAAATGTAAATAAGTCTCTATAAAATACATCAGTCTCTATATAAAATACATAAGTTTTCTTATAGAGACTTATGTATTTTATTTATTTATTAATTTTTATTTTCTTACACAAGAAATAATAATGTACTAAGGATCACAGAAAGAGTTCATTGGAACTATCTCTTGAGTAGAATAAGCAATTTCCTTAAAGTATTAAATATCCCCTCACCGTGATTCGTAAAAGCAAAGCTCCGTTCGAATCTTCATCGACATTTGAGAAACAAAGACCCAACAAAAGAAGAAACTTATCTCCTTACTAAACGGCACTTCATTTCTGCATTTTAATTAATTCCTTTCGTCTTGTGGCGAGATCTGAAAATACGAGATGGCATCTGTGGAGGAAGATTTCAGTTGGGGAGAAAGTGATCTTCACTCAAAGGCCGTCTTTTGAAATTATCGCTCCTTGTGATGTAATCCGAATCATTCAAGTTGAGAGGACATTTGCTTAACTGCATTAACAAAACTGTGATTTCTCCTGAAAGTTGGAGACATTCTCATTTAGCGGTATATGATGCCATTCAGTTCACCCCAAATGCTTCTTCTATATCTTCAAACGGAAGCAATTAAGTAATAAGAGATGGGAATTACTAACCTCTTGCGATAAAAATAGCAGCTACTAGAAATAGTCCAGAATGTCAAATGTATTTTTAATTTATCATGAATTTCATTTTGGAAATCATTTGCTTTTGTTTTAACAGTTTTCTCATGTTTTCTTTTTCTCCGTATATAATGAGCAAAATTTACTTGTTGTTCTCTTAGTTTGATTCTTTATTAACTTGTGGCCCTTCATTCATAGCATCATTATTTAAATTGACAGTATGTTGATCGTAAATCACTAAATATTTGCTATAATCTCTAGACATGACGTACTATGCACAAAAATGTTTACGATTTTTCCGTTTACGATTTAGACTTTATTAGCTTGTAAGGTTTTACCGAATATATCTCTTTTAACAGCATAAGAATTTTGTAGTAAACCTAAAGAAAAATTCGGTCAGTTCCACATTTTTATTTAAAACATTAAAATATGTTTGTCACGAAGCATGCTATTACAATAATTTTTACCAAGAATATTGACTCGAATTAATGAATTCTGATTAAAAATAAGCATTAATTTTTCATTTGGTCCGCCACCAATTATCTTCCTTTTAGTTTTTATAATCTTCATGAATGCTTAGTTTTCTGATGTGTATTGATAAGTAGATTTCCGGAAGTAAAGAAGTTCTAAATAGAAAATAAAAATAAATTTTAGTTGTGAAAGTATGTGAATAGATACCAAAATTTTCATCTGCAAATATCTGAATTTTTTAGTTCATTTTTGAAATCACTTGCTTTCTTATAGCAGTTTTCTCATACTATGCTTATTTTGCTTTTGCATTTAGCAAAATTTATCTCAATTTGTACATTCATTTAGTTTAGATTTTTAAAATTATTATTCCAACAAATATTTTAAACAATTAAAAAAGTTTACAAACTTTATAACAAAAAAGACAGACATTGAAATCAAATCCATCGAATTTATAAAAAAATACAAGAGTTAATATAAAAATTCCCATGTTTTAGCTTTTATTGCCATTTGTATACCTCTTCCAATGGTAACACGTTTTAAAATCTGAGAAACATGAAAGTGTATTATCATTATCTGTAAGGATAAAGATGCGATCTCCTTAAGTGTAAATTTATCTGCAAAATACGATTAGTGAAAACAAAATAATATTCAAACTCTCAACTCCATAAGGAGAAGTGGCAAATATTTAGGAGAAAAGTAATTTTATCTCTTTTGGCGTCGGAAACACCCTACTGGTACATTAATTAATTCCTTGAGACTAGAAATTCCCAAAATACGAAGCGACGTTTGCTAAAAGGAGCTTCTGTACAGGATTTCAGCCCTGCCAGAAGGGATCTTCAGAGACTGTCTTTCGGAATTATCTCCTCTTGTGATGCGACCTGAATCATCAGAGATGAGAGGACATTTCCTTTCCTTAACTGCATTAACTGCAACTTTGACTTCCGTTGCATGTCGACGTCATTTAAGGATGCTCATTTAACGATATAACTTGCAATTCAGTGTTTATGAAAATGAATCATCTATTGCTTCAAGCGAAAGCTTGAACACTGTATAGAATTATAGCTATTCTGTAACACTAAAATGTAAGCGAATACTAGATAAAATCATATAATACAGAATTTATGCATTGGAGTTTTGCTTGTAATTCATGAATTTGTACATTATTTATTGACTTTTCTATTATTATTGCCGGAAATTTAATAATTCGTCATTTTTTTTTATTTTGCAAAGCATATTAGTACCTATATTATCATTCTATTTGTTATAACTTCCCTGTTAATTAAGAGGCAACAAGTTTGTGTTTGCAATCGATTGATATTCTTCTTGGAAGTATATACTGCATATAATAATATCTATGAAGTGTGTAATTTAGAATGCATTGTTTTAGTTTCATATCCCAATTCGTGAACAATATAAATAATGTTTAAGAAAAACTGTGTCATCAAGTATGAAAACAATCACACTAAGAAAATAATGAAGAATTTAAAGAAATTACTATAATTTTTGCCATCTTTGAATAGCTATTCATTAAGGAATAAATTTGATTGCAAATACAGAGAATAAAACAATTCTATTTCATTTAACAAAGCACAACGAGCAGACAAATACCTTATAGCAGTTACAAGTCCCACATTTTTGCTTTTGCTGAGAACGTTTTTAAATAGTAAACCATATTCATACATTGCAAAAGAAAAAAAAAATCCACAAAATAATAAATCACTTTATCTAATAAATCATTTAAAATTAAAAATACGCAGCATTCATCTCCTGTTGTTACAAAAGCCAGGAAGATCGTGATATCCCGGTTGGTTAGACCGGTCTTCTCAATGTCGGAAGGTAATGAGCTCGAATGCCAACTGAACCGAAGATTCATCGTGTTCACTGATGGGCTGAGACACATTAAATAGGTCATGATCAAAATGTTCTCCTTTAATACATTTGGGGGTGCCGAGTCAAATATAGGGAGTCTTCTTCTCTGCTGCTACTTCTTAATTGGAAAAGATTCCCATACGGCTGCTTCCACCTAATTGATAGAGACCAACTCTGGGGTAAGTACATGAAAATATGTTGGTGCATAATGACAAGTGTTGAACCCGGAATTTACCGCTGAGTGGAGAGTCATACAGCTAGAAGACCAATGTGAGCTCCATGTTTTACTCGTACAAATGCCTAACGTTTGATCACTTAATTTTGAAATTCTGATCCTTTCTTAAGAAAAACAAAATTATAAGATAATGTTGCGGGTTGTCCATAGTTACAATGTGCAAGTATTGTCCATAGTTACAAAAATTGAACATGAAAGAGTTCTTAAGATGAAATTTAAAAGGATTGACATTCAGTTTAAATTTTCAATAAAACAAGGACGCGAGGCCAAGTGGTGACAGATTTAATGTTAATCAAAGAGCACCATGAGTAGGTTTGACATGTTATATCCCATATATTTTTGATTCCACGTTGTCAAAAGCCTAATGGCCTAAGATTGTTGTAGAGCATCTTAATATCCGCCTTATTAATTGACATATAAAAAGACTTGTTAGTGATAATTCGCTATATTCATGTGTCTCCTACGAGAAAATTAACAAAATATTCCAGCACCTACGACTAGACTTACTTATTTTCTTTTTCTTTAGTTCCACCATAGCTTATTAGAAGCCAACGCATCTACAACAAGATTACGCCAAGGAAGCCAAATCTTGGCAATGGTCTGCTAACAAGTGTTATTTATTGATTTTTAAGGATCTACTTCTACATATTTTATCCAATTTGTTGGCAGTTTTTATCTTTCCCTTATTCCTTAAACACATGCAAAAATCCCATTTTTAACAGGAATTAAGTTGTAACTTCAAAAATCCTCTTATAATTCTATAAATATCTCCAAATATCAAAATTCAGCAATTATAAGAAATTTAGCTGAAATTTTCAGCTTAAGCATTTCAAACTTTCTATTTAAATCAAAGAAATTATCATCTGTATTAATTCTTAGAAATATTAACTCACAGTCAGAAAATGAAAATTGTTTTCGCAAAATTTAAGCAAGTGTTAAAAAGGCAAAGGAGGATTAGATTTTAAATTACTGCTTATAACTGTTCTGAATCTAAATACGCTCACAGATTTATCTATTTTAATTTGAGAAAATCGAATGCATAAATAAGTTTAATTAGGCAACTAAATGACCTGGATTCAGTGTAGAAGATTTCCAAAAGAGAACTTTCTTTCCTCAGTATCTTCCTCGCCACGAATTCCTCATAAATACTCTTCCTCAACCCAGGATCGGAAATAATCTTCTAAATAATGAGTTAATCCCACCGGAATTTTCCGCCTGATCACCATTCCTCAATTTGAAAACCAAAAGCTGCGGAAATTTCTGAGAAGCTAAGATTTTTTGGAAAGACTGTATATCGATCGTTACGCCATCTTTCGGCTGATGTGTAAGGAAGTTCAGATCAAGACAAACAATGAAACTGGCAAAAAGTTTATTTCTATAAAAATCTTTAAATGAAGAAATTAAATTGTAATATTAATATAAATTACTGAATATTTCTAGAAATGAACTTATCATTTATAATTTTTTATACATTTTTGAATGTATTTTTTTAGTTTTTTTACAAAAAAACTATCATTTTATTAATATAGAATTTGATTATAAATAAGAGTTTAATATAGATTATGGAATCATTATTATATTTCATTAAAGCGAATTAAGAGTTGACATTTTTCTGTAGGAAAAAAAAAATTGAAATTTCTTAATATTTTCTTTGCTGTATTGTTATGAAATATATTCCTATTGCAACTTCACAGAATCTACTTAACATATTAATAATTTATTCCTTCAAAAAGAAGAATACTTTAAGTCCCGCTGTCCAATAAGGTGAACTTAAAGCAGTGAATTTAACACTTTACTATAAAAATCTGCATGTTCCCAAAATTGTAATTGTTAAAATTTTCCATAATAATCTTCTGCTTTACTTTTATCAAAGAAAAACATCCTCCGTATGGCTGCTTCATTTTTTTCTATTTTTTTAAATATAAATGAATAAATTAGAAATTCTATTTTTTTTTATTTCAATTTTATTACTGAAGTTAAAAAATGTTTTAAATTTCTTTTATTACTTTGTCTGTGAAAAAAGTTCGACTTTGATAATTGAAATTGCTTAAAATATCATACAATTTAAAAGTTTTAATCCTTATAAAATAAAACTACTACAATTTATAAACGGATACTTAAGGACAGCTGCAATTTTGCCAAACTTCTGTTTATTTATAAGTTCTTCAGAGACATTAATAATCCACGAAGTGCTTCGGACGAATACTTGCTGCTGGTGGGGTGGACGCGAATAGCTTCCCTCGATATAAGGAAGACGTGAAGAAAATAGCGGAGAATTTATGCCAGCGCTCTATTATAGTCTTCCGGGTCCCAAACGAGTCGTTCTCCAGTAATAAATAAGTTTTTCAGTACGATAAGTAAAGCTATTGGACCATAAACTTCAGCCAAAAGCTTCATGACAACTATCATGAATACTCAGATATAGTTTTGAATACCAATGGCGATTCATAAAAATAGGAGGACTATCTATTTACCTACTTCTTAAAAAAATTTATATATTTTTCATGTCATGTTTATTTATTTACTTATTTGGAAAGAAAAGATAAGAATATTATTTATGTATTTCCATGTCATGCATATATTTATTCACTTATCTTCAAAGTAGTGGTAAGAATAATATGAATATATATATGAATGACATATATACATATAACGTATAAATGAAAATATATAAATGATATTCTCTTATGCATAAAGTTTTACACATATTTTTTTTTTAAAAATTAGGCTTGAAACTTAAAAAGAAAAGGTTACTTAAAATTACAGCTTTATTAAACATTATGCTTTTCGTAATAAGTAACTATTTCAAATCAAAATACGTTTCAACTTTTTGAAAATTAATTTATTTTAATAGGAAATTAGATTTTAAGGTATCTTTTACTTTGAAATCTATGCTATGAGAATAAAAAAAAAACTTAAAATTTCATTGAAATGAAACGAAATATATTTTTGAAAAATTATCAAAATACGAATGAGAAATGATTTTTCATAACGAATACAAATCGCAAGTAGATCTGTAAATTAATTTTAATTTTTCTTTGATTAAATTAATTATGCAATTTATTTATGTCTATTTCTTAAAATACATTAATCAATCATTTAAAAATGGATATGATATGTGTAATTCTGTGACTATAATTAAAATTTAGTTAATATAAAATGTACAGCAAATTTTGCTCCTACAAAGTAATAAATTCTTATTTTTATTGTTTCGTTCATACATCTTTACGCTTTTATTTTCAACGTTAAAATGAAAGAGAACATAAATGCATCTGATTATTAATCCCATGATCCTAATCAGCTGTTTAGAAACAAAACTATTTGGATTTCATGCAAAGAATTTATTAAGCTTCGTTGCATTTTTAATTGAAGTCCATTTTTCCTTTAAAATAAAAGAATTCATTTATACAAAATAAAGGAATTAATATAACTTAAAATTTAACAATTTCAATAAAAAAAACTTTTATTTTTAAAGAGATTAAACTAATTAAGTTTGAAAAACAAATTTTATTGAAAATGAATTCACTAATTAATTTTAATTCTTTTCTTGAACAAATTAATTACAACTTCAATTATTCTTTTCTATTTCCTAAAATATACTAATTAATAATTATAACTATAAAAGCTAAGAAGTATATTTAAAACTTAAATTAGAATGAATTTTATTGCGAACTTTGGCATTCTACAATAATAAATTTGATTATAAGATTTACGCTAATTTATTTTATAGATATTTACTACAATTCACTTCCCATAAAATGCGTAATTTAATGAGTAATGTAGTATATAATGTTAACACATAGAGGTATGAAATTATATATATTTTCAAAGTATATAATTGTTGAATATAAATGAATAAAACACATATTTTCCTAAAATATTTATACGCTCTTCTACTCAATATTAATTGAAAGATTCTCATGATTCCTTAAATTAATTTTTAATAGAAGATTAATAGTTTCTATTAAAAAAAGTGTATTTTTAAAGAGATGATTAAATATAAATGAAATTAAAAAAGTAAAATAATAATACTATAATAATAAAAAATAAAACATTATAAAATAATAGAAATAATAAATAAAATATTAAAATAAAAAATACTAGAAAATTGCTTACAAAAACTTACCATAATTTCTATTCAATTTTATTGGATTGCCTGTACCAAATTCATTTAGTTGTAGATGAATATTATTGATTTACAACACTGCAAAGCATTTTATTAATAATTTTGTAAAGTATAATGAATTCCAAACGATTTCTTGATATCCCCCTGAGTTTTAAGGTGTTTATTGGGTACGTTGCACTTTTTGATGTGTTTTTTGTTTAAATTTTGTTGAAAGAATTTTTTCTGGAAAAATGCCGTCCTCTTTTCACTTGCAGAAACAGTCGTACATTATCATCAAAATCTCTTCCGGGTGTGCGGTATTCAGAAATATTTACATTTTGTGATATTTCTGCTGAAAAATCCGGACGAAATATTGAAAATAAATATTTCCTTATGTTTCACGTGTGTTATATTACACAAAATGAACAAATAACATTTTACAGCAAACACTATTTTGAAATATGACCCATTGATTGCATTCTCGAATTTATATATATATATATATATATATATATATATATATATATATATATATATATTATAAGCCATACATTCACATAATGCACCTCATTATCAGACTGGAATCGGATAAGTTATTTATAAAGCACGTCTTTATAGGAGGTTAAAATAATAATGGGTACTATAAAGCATACACATCATATATAATTTTTCTACAGAAGCATTTACATGAAGAGACTTGTATCGAACTGTGGCGCATTAATTTCATTGACCTGTACGTATCTCTGCCCTCACAGTTAAAGCGCATTCAAAAAGAAATCGTAGGATTTCATTTTATGAACTTGAATGCAATTGTACTGTTTTGTTGTTTCGGCCCAAAATTTGACATTTTTAGGCTAAAAATATTATCTTTAAACTATACTCCATTGAAATTTGTATTTTATGTTATTCAAAAATTCCATCACTTGAATAGTAAAATTTTATTCGGTTAAATTCTAATGTACCCAAGATTGTATATTTTTATGAAATCGAGTCTTAAAAATCAATTAGCCTTCCCGTTTTAAGGTGTTCTCCTACGTTAATAAGTTATTTTTCAATTACATGAGTCAATCATTTATTTATTTGTGAATCTATTACTCAGAACTTTTCACTTTCCGAAACCATTTTTTTTTTCTTTCATGTTAAACAGAAATTAAGTTAAAGGAATTTTAAAATAAGTCACGGCTTTTGAAAAACGAGACAGGACATTTAATTTTCAAACCAAAAGTGGTAAAGAAAAGTGATATTTTTTTAAATTAATGTTTTTATATAATGTGTTGATTAATATTCATAAATATGAGACCTGAATATGAGTCATGAGCTGATACATTCGAAAGAATTGGTAACATCTTCTCTATCACAAGTGAGACTATCATTGTAAAAGTGAGAGAGAGATTTTCCCTAACTTTGTTTTCCTAAAATCTCCAAACCGTTAACACAATATCTCAAATAAGAATGAAAACACTACTATGAAACTTGACTTACGTATTTTAAATATTATTATCTATAAAATGAAGCAAAATTTTGTTTGAAGAACCTTTTCATTTAAAGCTATTTTTAAAAGGAATGTTCATTAAAATTTCGTAAAATATCCATGTTGCTGCATATTTTTAACTATATTATCTCTACCATTGAATGTTTTCCTTATATGTTTGCTTTATTTCAAAGAACTTTGTCATATACACTTTATGCTCAAACTAAATTATGGTGGATGCAAAACAATTTCCCTGTAAAGTGATAGTCGTTTTCTTAAAACATTACTAACTTTTTTTTGTTTTTACTTCAAAATTTATCTGAAAATTTAAAAGAAAATTGAAATTTAATTTAAAGAAGTTACCTGGAACGTAGGTGGATACAGTAAATATTTTCAGCTTAAACATCAAATTTAAATATCTCTATATTCAATGTTTAATGTCTAAAACCATGTGAAAAGTTATATGAAATGAATGATTTAATATATTTCTGTTTTCCAATTTTAATATATGAAACTACATTTTTTTAGTTTTAGCGAAAGAAACGTTTATTCCATGAAACTAAATTTTCTTTTGTATGAAGAGGGTAAAAGCTAGACCTATTCATTTAAAGCAATCTTATGTTTTAAACAATATAAGATTGCTCCAGTGGTATGATACTTTTGAGTACAAGCAATCTCATCATCTAAAAAAATCTGAAATGTTTTTCTTTTCAGTGAGATAAGATTTTATGACTTATAAGTATAAATTATACTATTTCAGTATGCCTAGAGCTTCTATGCTTGTTAAAAGAAGCCAAAAGCACATTTAATTGTCCTGTAATTTTGATCCAAAGTCAAATGACCAGGCCGTTACCAAACTAAAACAATAACTTTTTACCCTGCTACATCAGCAGGGGGTTATTATAGACAAGGATATAATAGGCATAAGCAAGACGAACTGCTCTCCATGAATTATTAAACCTACTACCTTTAAAAAAACAAAGCTATGCTTTCTCTACGGAGCTCTACTATGGTTCCAAAATATTTGAAATGTACCCTGTACAAAATTCCATTTCTTTCCTATATTTTTCCATTAAATTTGATGCTGGGTATATTTATATGAGTGATATATAACTAAAAAAAAACGTTGTAACTACTTAAGTAGCCATTTATCTTTAAAAGCAGAGTGCTCTTTAAATCTCTTAATGATTGATGATTTCATAATTAATTCAAATGAACTTTCTTTGAGCAGTATCGACATTGTAAATAAAAGTGATTATGTCCATGTAAATTATACGAATATAAAGAACGAAAGAAATTTCAATTTACTCTCAATTTCCAAATTCGTTTTATTTGAAATTTGTTAAAAAAAAGAACATTATATATCATTACTTATAATCAATATTAAAGAACATTTAAATATCAATATTAAAGAACATTTAAATGTCTTTTATTCTTCTTCTTATATTTTTCTTCAAATGCATATAAATGTTTTCCAATATTAAGGTAAATATTTTTTGGAGTATTTAATAAAATGTATATAATTTAAAATCAATTAAAATTTATGGTAACTGTCCTTTTTTCACCAAAACTATGTAATTTTAATTTCTTAGGCAGAAAAGTTAATTTTATTGGTTAAATTAAGTCATTGTGCTTATTGGACTAATGTATCGAAGTCTGTTAAGTGTAAAAGTCCTTATATTTTAAAGAATGTAGTTTATATTACAGAAGTTAGTTCCATACGTATCAGTAAAACATTCTAAATTTTGTAAGGTATTTTGACAATTTAAAATTAATGTACTATGGAGCCTAATCATGCAATGAATTCGAAATCCATGGTCTTTGGTTTGACTACATGCTTTACAGAATTTTCGAAGTGAACATTTTGAATTTGATAATTTTTTAGATAAAAATATTAACTTTTCTTTCAAGAGCTATGATTTCAACATGTTGTCTTATTGACCTGCGAAGCATTTTGTAGCATAAGTTAGATATCCTGTTACATGCCAAGTTAAATTCAACAGCATGATGAGATTCATATTTACTGCCCAAACCATAGTAAAATTAAATAGATTTTTATTTTAATATTAGAAGCTGATGTTTGGTAAAAGGCAAGAATAGAAGATAAAATTTATATTTTGAAAAATGCTTTGCTTCTACCAACAGTAAAATTTTAAATACCTGACCTCTGAAAACCTAAAAACCAATGACATCAATACCTTTGAGTTCTCGAAATTTGTAAGGTCGTGTAGATTTGTATATATATATATATATATATATTTTTTTTGCCTCCTTCCCAATTCTTGAAAGGGAAATCTATTTCTGATTCTGAATGAATCTGATTTCTGAGTCAGAGAATAGTAATGTAAGTTTGGACCACCATCGATGTTTAATGTTCAGAAATCACGAACAAAGTTCTGTTTCCTCCCTCCCTATTTCCTTTTCCATCATGAATAGTGTTCAGAAGAAATGATTCATGTCCATGGATTGACTTTTGTTTTGCTTCTGCAGAAGTATTCATCACAGTCAGGAGAAAAACGTTTTAACTTCGATTTTTCACCGTCTGTTTTTGGACCCCACATCCCCTTGTCATATTTTTTACTTCCTTTTATTCCAGGTCAATGTAATTGAATTTACTTCTGGGTAAAAGTGAAGGTGCAGTGAGCGGGAAAAACTAAAGAAATGAATCGTAACATTGACCTGAAGGCATTGAAATGAATTTTAGATGTTTGCTCAATAATGTAAATGTTCAAATGGTATTTTCAGGAGAAATGTAATTTTTTTTCAATTATTTTGAAATTCACTTTACGGAGGAGTGATTTAAAAGCTGAGTCAACTTTATTTGTATCAGTGATGACCAAAAGCTGTAAATCTATATTTCTTTTAATTGTCATTCTATACTATTTTTTGTACGTTTAGTTTAATTCTACTCGAACCAGTTTTTTTAAGTGTGTTTCAAACCTCTATAAACATCCATGTCCGAAAAGGAATGAAACCCTTAAATGACTAAACTGAAGAGTCTTAAACACTCAACCACCAGCTAGGCAAACTAGCCAATGAATTTTTAAGTTTAAATAAATATGAAATGATTGCAACCATTTCTTTAAAACTTAAACAACTTGGAGTTTCCTGCAAAAATTAAGCTGTTAAGATTTATTGAATTCAATTCATGCAATTCAATAAATTGAACCAACGAACTATTGAATTGAATGAATTAAAGTTGGAGAACTAGAGACCTGGAAATTGTTTTAATTAAAATATTTGGAACATGCAATTAAGGAATTATTGCAGTTTAATTAGCAAGTGTCGTAATTAAATTATTTTTAAAAAAGCATATTAATTTAGCAGCAATCTTAATACATACTTTCATTTGCCAAGTATAAATTCTTATTCTTATAATTGACTCCAATTGTCCAGGTGTCTGGAAATGTCTGTAATAAATCGGAATCTCAAAACTTTGAAACGTCGTTTTAAACAAAATTATATGAAGTATTATAGTCAAATGGCGTTGAAAGTCAAAACAGAAGGCTCTGGTGATCTAAATAAAGAAATTGTAAATATTTTTGCAATTGTTCTCTCGCCCTGAATATCCCAAGTTATCCCAAAACATTCATGTACTGTATGCTATTATACCAATTGCCTGTCATCGAGATATCTCGTTAGCTGATGAATTATGATTTGTTTTGTCAGATTTTTACTCAGCCTGAAACTAAAATATCGCACATAACATTATCAACATTGAATAGTTTCATAACACGTTATATTTAATCCAAGATCTATCTAACTGATAATAGATTAGGATCTCAAGGTACCCCGTTAGTCTCAGAATTTGTCTGAACAATATCTCTAACAGGTTTTACTTTGCTTGAAGCCTTGAATGAACGTTATTTATTAGTTTCAAAATTGATTGTATTTTTATTCCATTTTTTTCGTTAATTACTTTGATAATGAATTAATCCAAATCATCGAATCGATAAACTGCAAGGAAGGATGACAAATTAAATAATTTCTCCTTAAAAAATTTAAAAATTGAACTAAAAATTTGCATTTTTTATTTTTGTTACATTTATATTTAATAATAAATTTTATAGAATTCTTTAAAAGAACTGTTAAGAGAAACAGTTGATAAAACCAGTTAAAGTTTGAAAACATCTTGAAGAAAATGACTAATATTTGAGGTCAGGGAGAATATTATTGATATGCATTCAAATTAAGAAATGGGCACATTTAAAGCATGTATATTTCTCTAATTAAACTATACTTTATTAAGTTTAATTTTGTTAATTTTAATTTACATAAATTTTTAAATAATCAAGCTTATTAATTTCAATCAATCATCAAATATATTATAATTAGTTATACTAAGTAAATCCTGGTATATATAAGTATTCAAAGCAACAATTATATTATCCTGTTAATTCAGTCACTAATAATAGAAAAACAACAAGGAAAAGCAATTATTCTCTTCATGAATTTTATATACTAAGTATATTGACCTCTTAATGAGGAAATATTTTTCAAAAATAAAATTTTCGAAAATGTAACTTACAAAGCATTTTGTAAAATTTATGTCTTTTGTATAATTTTGTAATTTTATTTCTAAAATTTATGTTTTTATTTCATATGTGAAATTTATGGTCTTTAATCTCCAAAAATTTCATTTTTTTAGACTTACATTCTAAATATCTGAAGTTATGTACAAAAAATAAGTGTTTGATTAAATTGATATTTATTAAGTATGATGTTGTAAAATACGAATGGCAAGCTCGAATAAGAATGCATTTATTATTCTCATTAATGTTTTATAATTTGAATCTTTTGTAAAAAAATTATGTGTGTGTTTGAGCTAAAACGTTTTGTATAATACTTTCTTTTAAGTTATAGTTTAAAATACACCATCTTTGGTTCAAGAAATGATAAGATTTCTATTATAATATAAGAAAAATTAAATCCTAAAAATAAGAATAGTATAGTCACTATAAATTCTAAAAATCCTATTTTTAATAATGAAAGCTATTATTAAAATCTTAAATAATAATTATCTGTTATTTTTCGATGTGTATTATAAGAACATTGCTTAAAAAGATCCCAATAAATTTGAAAAACTCAAATATATAAAAGAATTCATTTATTTTACTTCAAACTCATAAGAGTAAAATAACAGAATTTATTGACTGAAATATGATTTCATGTGATAATGGTATAATTTCATTGATAACCATTTGAGTTGACTCAAATTATTATAAAAAATGATTTAAAGAAGAAATATATGTGTATGATAAAATATAATTTATGTTATGAATATAATTTCTTTTTTAAATCATTTGTTATAATAGTTTGAGTTGAGATATAACAAGAAATAAATAAATAAAAATATATACATACATGTATACATATAATATTTAAAAAAATGCTTGTAATGAGTTATAAAAGTAATGTGGCCCCTATGAAAATTATAAAACTATTCCTTAAAATAAAAGCCTCAGAAATTTTATCCTAAAAAGAAGTACAATTTTCCGAAAATATTTGTAATTATTAAATGTTTAAATTTCTAATTTTAATTATAAAATTATAAACATTAAAAATTAAATTTTAATTTAAATATATTTTAAGGGAAGCCCATATTTATACTAATTTGATAATCAACTCAAATAAAAAGAGCATAAATCTGCTTAATAATTTGTTCATAAGTAATTGTAGACTGTTGTAAAAGGACGAAATTGCAGTTCAGTGTGTACAGTTTCCCCTCTTGAAAGAATAATGAAGATAAATTAATGAAATAATCTTTTTCGTTTAATTCATTCCTCATTAACACTACATTTAATTATCAAAGGAGTGTTAATTTTTTTGAGGATTGACCCTAGAGGACGATTTTTATTTGTTGCTAGTTCTTGCTTTATTTTTCTTTTCGAGTTAAGATTTTCTAATTATTGTATCTACTTAATTTTTAATTGCTACGAATAAATTAATGCAAAAAATTATTTACAGGTTTTTTTTCGGGGATTGAGACGTAATTTCTTTTCTAGAAAATAACTCATTATTCATTAAAAAAAGTATAAGGACATTTAAAAATGCACAAGCTCCATCTTCTTTAAGTAATAAACTTTTACTTTTTGCTTACTTTGCTTAATGGGATACATACAACATAATTATATATATATATATATATATATATATATATATATATATATATATATTTAATAAATTTTTAAATAGAATGACAGAAGTAAGTAATTATGCAAAAAAAGCACATTTTATAAAATGAATAATCGATCTGTATAAGTAATTATATGATTTTGTTAGAATTGATTCTATAGAAAATATATCATAGGTGTAATAAAAGCTCATAATGATGCTATACTTTTCTGTGTATTACCAAAATGGCAGCTGAATAGTAAGCTTTCTGTACTTTCAAATATCTGTAGGTTTGATTCTCACATACAGAGAAAGTGAATCAGTAATTCGTGATCCACTTTAAACACTAGATATAGTTCACTAATCCTCGTATGCAAAGAATGATCATTGATCTACAATAAACATATATTAATTTTGTACTATAAATAAGGTGGGGGTACAAATACGATATTTTAATGTGAATTTTATGCAAATTTGTTATTTCAAATTTAATTTTTTAAGTTTTAATAACCATTCTGAAAATTTAATTTAGAAAACGTGAATATTTAGTATTTAGAAGAATGTAATGCAAATTTTAATTGTGAGTTTTTACTTTTTATACTTTAGTAAATTATAAATATAATATTTAAAAGTAAAATGCACATTATTTATGTTTTAAAATAATGTATTTAAAATACATTCAAAATTTTAGCTTAAATATTTGCTAAAAGTATGTTATATGTATTTTATGGATATATTATGCATAAGAATTTTAAGCATAAATCCATAAAATCATTTTCTAGAAAAAAAATTTAATCTTTTTAATTTATAGAAATTCATATTAGCATTATATATAAATAATGGATGAATTTTTTTCTGTCTATGATCATAAACATGTACGCGCTTTCAGTTTTTATAAAAACATTTTCAAAATTATTTCTTTGGAAATATTATTCTACTCAACATATTTTATATTATATGGTAAGTATTTTATTTGTTCTTTATATATTTAATTTCTAAGCAATTTTATAAGTAATCAAAATTTGAAATAAATTTGAAAAGGCAATAAATTGCAAAGCATTAATTGAAAGTACTCAACAATAATGTAAAGTGTAACAAAGTGAAAGATCAAAATACAACTTAGGATGATTATGATTTTAAATAAAAGTATCTATCAGTAATTTTTGAAAATCCTAAAAATATCAATAGTATAAAATATCAATGTGGTTTTAATAGATTTTGAAATTTCATCTGTGCCTCTTTTAAATAACAAAGTGCATTTAGAAGTCTTTAAAGCCTAAGTGTTATATATATATATATATATATATATATATATATATATATATATA
>JAPDSC010015634.1:34720-44890 GCA_026290005.1 Latrodectus geometricus | reverse complement strand
ATATATATATATATATATATATATATATATATATATATATATATTTTAGCTTATGAATAAGAAGTTCAGTCAATTTTTACGTTTCTTATTGATTAAAATATAATTTTCATACAAAAAATTAATAGAGTTTAAAGTAGATTTTAATGCATTTATAAGAAACGAAGATATGTGATTCATTTATCATGCCTTTGTAATAGAATTGAAATAGTAATAGACAAACGTAAAAAGAAGTAAATCAATTATCTTAAATGAAAAGAAGAAATTAAAAAACAGTTTTAACAAATATAAAACAAGAAAACAATCAGTTGTATTTTATTTTTTCTCACTTTTCCTTTTTACTCCGGAAATTAAAATAAAAAGTTCAAAATTTCAAGAAAATTAAGTACCCATTTTAAACATATTTAATGAATGCCAGTAAAATAACAGCAACATTTTATAGTTACAGTATTTTCTCTTTTGTGACTTTGACACCGCGTAGTGGGCAGCCTTAGAGCCTAGAGCCACTTTAAAGCATCCTAGCCTCAACTGGATAAATTGCCTTCAAAGAGAGCTTTTCATAACTAATAGGACAAATTTTCATGTCGCAAGGGAGAAATCCTGGAAAACACCAAGTATCTCCCTCGCACCTCAATGGATGTGCAGACAAAAGGCAGAAGCGAAACATCCATTTCCTGTGGTTCATCAATGACTAAGATCGAGCAGGAGACCTTATGATTTGAACAGCACGAGAGGTCATGGTGTGATCGCTCTTTCTCTTTTGCGACATGGAGATTTGAAAAGAATTCCAAATGGAAATAAATTTGCAATTTTTAAATATGATGCATTTTTAAATTAACAGAAATTTATAGTAATTGAAATTTATTCTTCATCAACCAAATTTATAATTTTAGGAGAAAATTAAAATGTTTCGTAATTTTGGTCAACTAATTTAGTGCTATTAATATTATTAGCAATGTAGGTAAATTTATTATTTTTTTATTTTATTTAAATGTTATATGTATAATTATATTCTTGAAACATTATGTTAATATTTTCTTTAAATAACTCTATACTTTGAACATTTATGAGAGCGCATTAAAAAGATCGGGAAATTGTTTTACTTAAAAAAGTCATTGTAAATTTTATACATTTTAGTTTAAAGAAATTAATATTTTATGAATATATAAAAATGTATATATATATTTTTTAATTTACCAATCTTTGTTTTATCTATCTTATATTTTACTAACTTGTATCCAATTCCACTAAGAAAGCTTACTTTTTTACTTTAATCCCCAATAGCTTGAAAGTACAAGCTTATTGACATATGTTTTTGAAATTATATGACTATTTTTATAAAACGATATAAAATAGTAAAATTATTATCTAATATGGTTATTAAAAATTTAAAATAATTTTTGAAAAATCTTAATGTAACGAACTTAAAAGTTTTAGATAAAAGAACTAACTCATTTGAAAATAAATCCACTTTATTCTAAATATCGCATTTAAGAATTACTTTGATTGCACTTATAAAAATTCAATTAAGTATCAACTGTTTAAGGCATTTTTTAAAAAAATCATGCAAATAAAACTTTAATTCAAATATCATTAAGTGACTAATAACACCAATCAATTATGAGTGTTTCTAGAAATAATTCAAATAAAATTTCATTTAAATATCATTAATATCAATTCATCATAAAAATTCATAGAAATCCTCCAAATAAAATTGTAATTTCATTTTAATATCAGAACTATCTAACAATGACAGAAATTTATAGAAATCTTTCAAATAATCCTTCAATTTTAAATAAGTATTACCACTATCTATCAATTACTGCACTAACCATTTTAATAATTGTAGATTGCTGTAAATGATAGATAGTTCCAATATAAATATTAGAACTATCTATCATTTACAGCAATTTATAGAAACCTTCTAAATCAAATTTTTATCACAAGTAAATATTATCAATATCTATCTATTGCTGGGAGTTATAGAAATCTTCATATTAAAAGTCCAGTTTCAAGTTTTGATAATAATAATTTATAGAAATCAGTCGAAGCATTAATCACCTATGATCGTAAGCACTAAAAAAGGTTAAAATAAAAATTGGGAAATAATTTCAGCAAGCAATTAATTGTAATTTTTTGTCCTATAATCTTAAAGTTAACAAAGGTAACCCCAATTGAAAAGTCCATTAGCATTGACTAATAAAAATTTATACTATCTAATAACAACTAAAACATATAACAAAAATAAAAAATACCATTAAATTTAATTGTTTAGCAATTTTATTTCAAGTAACGGGTTACGCATTGGTGCTTGTGATGGCTAGAAATTTTATGCAATATTAGAAAAAAACAGGATATTAGAAGACAAATATAAAAAAATTGGGTATATATAAAAAACAGAATAAAAGTTTCAATGGAAAATACTACTCATTGTTCACATAAAATTTTATTATTTAAATTTTAAAGTTAAGCGAATTTTATTGTTAATAACGTTTTGCAGATATATATTATAACTATTTGTAGTTTGTTTTATTATATTACATTAATATCATTTAAACAATGTTTTGAAGCATAAGAAACAAGTGCTATGTCAAAGAAATTGCATGACTTTATGTTTAAATATTTTTAAATTATAATAAATTCAAACTAAATAAAATTTATGTACAAATAGGCATGAGTGAAATTATCTCAGAACAAAACTTCTAAAATATTTGTATATACATAGCATTTCATTTCTAAGACCTTTTATAGGTTACCGATTGCATTCTTGCATCGAGAAGGGAAAGAACTTCGAAAACTCCCTGGCATCCACCTAATCTCTTGTTCTACAATCCTAATAGAGTTCAAACTTGTTCCTAATATTTTCAAGTATGAGTCATTTCTCTGGATTCTTTTGAGTAAGAAGAATATGATTTAAAGATGAGAAGTTCATTACAAAAGCTTACATTAAATATTAAAAATACTTAAAAATGATACGAAATTGTTTTCACATTCATGGCTTAATAACAAGTTAATAAGTCTTTTAATCTATACTAAATTGATTTTACATTCAAAGCCTCAATGGTTCAAAGTTTTTCTGTTAATAATTCAAAACTCCTTAAATTTTTGTGGCATTAAACTCGTGCGCATCGAATTATTCTTTTACATTTTGACATTTCCTAATAATACAAATCCAACATTCTATTGATATCATTTTTATAGACTGTCAGATTTAATTAAATCCCTAAGTTCTGTTTATGAACATTATGGTTTCAATGATATGAATTGCTTGTGTCTCCTTATGGCTATATTTTACATTATTTTCCCATATACTTATATAGAAATGTATAGAAATGATTAACAACAAAAATACATTTTTAGGTTACATTTTATTATCGATAATTTTATTTTTGATATTGCTATTTTACTGCTCTCAATACATTTTATTATTATCATTATTATTTAATTTTAATATTTTTTATTTCTGATTTTAGTTAATTATAAATACTTAGACGAATTTATTTAAAAATATCAAAATGCATCAGTTCGGAAGAAAATCACATATTAAAAACGGAAAATATTATCATGTATAAACTTTTATTCTGAAAGAAAACAATAATAATTCAACTTGTTTTCAGGAAAACTAATAATATATAAATTCCCTTATGAACAAATTTAAAAAATCATTTGACTTTAAAGAAACACTAAATTGAAATATGAATATTGTTATGTCTGGGAAACTTTTCGACGAGCTTTTATTATTCTACAAACAAAATAATGTACTACATTAAAATGATAAATATAAATAAAATATATGCCGTCAATAACTTATATTTTAATTTATAGCTTTCCATGAAATGGAAATCATACGAATCTCAAAAACGATGAAGTACGTGAGTGATAAGAAAAAAAGTTTTACTTAAGAATTGAAAATCAAATAACTGTTAAAATGAAATACGCTTCTTTGGAAAAGTTAAAAAAAATGAAATTATTAAAACTTTTTCCATGTGAATTTAGTATGCATGAAATGAAAATATAGTTCTTTATAATGGAAATAACAAAAATGCATCATATTCTTTCGGGAAAGAATTTTGAACGTCGCGAAATTTCTCTTCAAAAGTGTAATTGAGCCTAACATAGCAAGTCAAATTATTTTTATTGTTTCAGTTCCTTATTTTTTATATATTAGCTATTTAAAAACAGTTTATTTCAAATAAATTATAAGATCACTTAAATATTTATGTCTGCAAACTTTACAGAGGAAAACAAGCAACGTAAATTTTTCGAAAAATATTTTAACTCTATTATCATAATTTTAAACATCTCTTATAAAAAGTAATTTTTTAAGGGTGATTGTTCTTATCTAGATTATAAAAACTGTTTTATAGTCAACTTATTTATTTTTTTATAGTATTAAATAAATTTGAATTTTTTATTACGGTATTTTTGTTGTCGAAAGCTAAAATATTACTAATAATAAATTATTTTTATAAGAATTGGAATCTATCATTAAATATAATTTTTTTTCGTATTTCTGGAACGGTAATAACTTTTTTACTTTTAATTTTATTATAAAAGTTGTGATTCTAAAACATAAATTAATTTTCATTAGCATTTTATAAGAATTGGTGTAATTTTAATTTATTTTCAATTTTATTGCACGAGAAAGAATTTCTTTACATTATAAATTTATTCTTGAATATTTGAGTTTACTAATGCTTAATTATAATTTTGTACTTAACTTTATTGTCTACATTTATGAACTTTTCTGATATAGTTTTACTTATACATTCTAATAAAAACTTCTACACATAAAATAATGCACTTAGGAGTGTTATTGAAAATGCTATTTTTTAAAATACTTTTCTTTTTTAATAAATTTCCCAAATGTTATAATAGGTTATCGAATAAAAAAAATTCTGATGCTTCAAATTCTTAATTATAATAAAAATATAAGATCTTAATTATAAGATACATTTTTAAATTGTGGAATATTTTTTCTTTTCTAAGACATATTTTTTAAACTGAAAATTTGGACTGATTTTTTTTGTGTATTGTATTTGTTCGGAATTCACTTGACATTATACGTCCTAGAATAATTATCTCTCGTGTGCAAATAAAATTACCGTTAACAGAAAAAACAAACAATAAAAAACCTTAGCATAATATTAGCTCTTACAAACGAATCTCATAAATGGTTGCTCATAAAATATGCTGATAATCAGTTACGCAGAAGGGAAAACTTGACACACTCATCTTGGCATCCATATATGCGAAGACCAGAAATTTGATTTCCTTCATTTCTCTTTAGGTTGAAATTTAGTTATCCTTCTAAGAAGCGTAATCTTACAACAAGACAACGGTGTTCCCAAATAGATTTGGGTTGTCGTTTTCAACTTTCTGCATTTGCATCGATATTGACATTCAAGAGATTTATTTGGCTTCCTTCCTCCTTGGCAAGAAAATACACCCAACTATCAATGAAAGCAGTTTAGGATGTTACATCAACTGTTATAAGCGGTTATACTGTTATTATGAATTCTCATGGTATTAATACATGCACTTGAAATACCCGGTAAAGAAAAGCCCCTCATGCAATTTATTTGTCGGTTATTTTGTCAATCTGTTATCACTTCCTGAACACGAAAGCTAATCTTATCAGGAGTAATCAGGAGCTTATCAGGAGCTTAAAGTGGATTACAAAGTGCTACAAAGATATGCTGAGTTACTTATATTTATGAATGTATGGTTACACATTTAACAGTTCAAGTTAATTAAATGAAGTAATAAAATAATTTTAACATTTTTAATCATATGTAATGATTAAGAAATATTTAACACACTGTTAAAGTTAATATAATGAAATCATAAAGTGATGTTTAACAGTTCAAGTTAATTTGATAAAGTAATAAAGTATATTTAACACACTCACATTTTTAGAAGTAACCAAAAAATATTTATGGAGAATTGAAAAATTGGATAGTAAGGAAATGATAAATAGGAAGTAGTTAACAATTCAAATTGAATCCTTTAAAAGATATTATGTTATAAAAATTATTTTTAAAAATATGATATTTTTAATACTACTGAAACATATGACCATACTTTTTTTTAATAGTTTTTAACTACATAGTTTTAGAAATCAGTCAAGTAAGTGCTTGAATTAACATTTGATTCTTCTGACTACTGTTTCAGACATGTCAAAAATGTTCTTGACGGAATTTCTAACTGCACTGGAGATTTTTCAGAATTTAAACTATTGGTTAAATATAATAAATGTTGGTTCACCCAATTGTTGACTAAATAATAATTGTTTTCAATTCTCAGTTGGGGATATCGGTGATTTCGTTCCAACTTTGGGTACAAATCAAGTTAACGTCTAGTTACAAGAAGAAATAATCGTAAGGTAATGAAAATAAATAAGGCAGAATGAAAAATAAACCAAAACTGTTTTATTGGAATGGTCTGAGCATTATTTCTAATTTCATAAATTTTGAGCTTATATTAACATGGCACTTTGGAGATTGTGTATCATATTGTTAAAAGAAAACAAAGCTTTCAATAAGATTTTATCTCATAGTAACTTAGGAAAAAAAGCTGTAATAATAACTTCATAATCAAATTTGATGCTATTATTAATGACCCCTTTTCACCATATCGTTAGAAAAGTATTATTAGCATTCATTTAAACATAATACATAATTTTTCAGGGAAAACAAAATCAAAGATTTATAAATAATAATAATAATCTTGAAAAATAGCTATGAACTATTTAAAAGCTCTGTAAGCATTTCTATGTTGAAATAAAAATCTTGATTTAAATCTTTCAGTGTCAGCACAATATTAGACAGGGGTTGGATAGGAAAAAGGTAAATAAATTAAGAAAAAAACACGAAGTTAGAGCTCGGAAATAAATGTGTAAAGCAGATAAAAGACTATTTCATCCCTTTATCTCATTGGAAGAAGAGCTCTTTATTTGTTCACTGTTTTCAGGAAAAACGGATAAAGGTTTTCGAATAACATTCAATTTATCCAGCAAAACAGGTAAATGTTCTTTTCAGGAGCTTAAGGAAAAGAAACCATTTCCTTGCAGTATCATTTATTTATTGATGGTATATAAATTTTTACTACAACGGTTGTAAAAATGCAATATTCACAGATATCCTAAACATTCAATAAATAATATACATATTTTCCTTGCTTTCACTTTTTGATGAAAAGATTACACTTTTAAAGTTGATTTTTTAGTTTCAGAATAAATATTAAAAAAGATTAACACACAAACACGCATTTATATATATATATATATATATATATATATATATATATATATATATATATATATATATATATATATATAAGTTTATATATATATATATATATATAAACTACTGGCCATTAAAATTGCTACGCCAAGAAGGCGACATGCTACAGACGTGAAATTTATACGAAAGGAAGAAGGTGCTGTGATATGCAAAGTATTAGCTTTTAGGCGCATTCAGGCAAAGCAGGCGCCAGTAGCGGCACCTACATTGTGTTTAGATGAGGAATTTTCTCAGCCGGTTCCTCATACACAAATTGTCTTTGAACGTTGTTGCCTGGTGAAAAGTTGTGATGCCTCGTGTAAAAAGGAGAAATGCGTACCAGCACGTTTCTGACTTTGATAAAGGTCGAATTGTAGCGTACCGGAATTGCGGTTTATCTTATAGTAGTATTGCTGCTCGCGTCGGTCGAGATCCAATGACTGTTAGCAGAATATGGAATCGATGGGTTCAGGACGGTAATACGGAATGCCATGTGGGATCTCAACGGCCACCTATCACTAGCAGCCGAGAAGACAGGCATATTATCCGCATGGCCGTAATGGATCATGTAACCACGTCACGAGCCGTGAGTCAAGAAACGGGGTCGTTTGGAAGACAAGTGTCTGCACGAACAGTTCGACGACGTTTCCAGCAGCATTGACTCTCAACTCGGAGACCATGGCTGCGGCTTCCCTTGACGCTGCGTCATAGACAAAAGCGCCTTCATTGGTGTGATCAACGATGATCCTGGGCGCACTAATGGCGAGACGTCATCTTTTCAGATGAATCCAGGTTCTGTGTACAACATCATGATGGTCGCATCCGTGTTTAGCGGCATCGTGGTGAACGCACACTTTCAGCCAGCGTTCGTCATCGTCATACTGGCACATCACCTGGCGTGATGGTATGGGGTGCCATTGGATACACGTCTCGGTCACCTCTTATTTGCATTGACGGTGCTTTAAACAGTGCACGTTACATTTGATAATGCTTAAAAATAATGCTTAAAAATTAATTAAAGCTCAATCGGGTCTTCCTTATTGTAATGTTCAATTCAGTTACATTATTTTAAGATGAAGAAATAAAGTTTTACGCAAACCTTAACATAGATGCCTTACCTTAACATAGGTTACAAACCTTAACATTGGTTACAAACCTTACAAACCTTAACATGGGTTACCCAACCAATAAAATAATATCTGCTGAACATTTGTGCGATATGACGCTGAAAATTCTAAAAATTTGATATTCATAATCTGGCTGGATCAGAGTTTATGAGGAGGAATCAGGTTCAAATGAATCAGTAAACGTTGGTGCGAGGGGAGGTTTATGACTTTTTATATCTATTGGACATTTTGGAACTGTTTCACATGGTGAGTTAGCTACTGTTAAAATCGCTCTTTATCTAGGTCATATTAGATATTTAGGCTTTGTAGCAGGAACATTAAAAGGCTATTGCCTCCAATGTTGCTGATGCATCTTTGTTAGTATTGTAATGCTAAACTTTCTGGCAGCAGCTTCGGTGAAAAGAAATTTATGTTATCCTCAAATAGATCCCAGTTGAATGTGTTGAACAAGTTGACATCTTAACATAAGAAATGTTTATATGGTTTTACAGAGGATTAAAAGTGAGATTTCTTTTCCAACTGTCAAATATACAGTTAAAATTATTCTAACCTTAAAAAGCATCAGGATTCAACGAGAAGAAATTCTCCAATGGGAGTATGCAGGACATTTCTGATAGGCCCTAATTCACAAATGTTGCACAGTTTTTGGTTGAATGTCGGTCACGACTGCTTTGCCGTTCACTTATTTCATACAGGTGTCTTTCAGAGACTATCTTTCTCACTTTGATACGATGGAATCATGGACAGAAACCACATCTAGGATGGTGTAAAGTAATTCGAAGCTCCTCAGAAACGGAAGGCTAACGGTCTTCAGTATGTAAATGAGCTGATAAAATCTCATTTTTCATCTTGTACATTGTTGTTTTTTTATTGTCCTGTACCTTTAAATTGGGAATCAAAAAATGCTATGTTTTTCCATATGAAAAGCAGAATATAATTACTTGGATATAATGATTTCATGTAAATTCTATAATTACTCTTATCTAGTTATGCATATTTTATTATTTTTCTTCTAATTTGAGAAAATATAAGCATAATAAAATAATAGTACAACACATATAAAACAAACAAAATATTAATGAAATAAAATAACATAAGTTAAAAAAGTATAAATTATGGAGACTATTCCTCAAGAATATGCAAAAGAATTTGTTAAGGTATATAGATATGTATTGATATATGAACTAAATTAACTATGATATATGAATATTTTGGCAATATCTATTTTAGAATGAATTTCATTATTAATTGTTAATTCAATTTAAATCAAAATAAAACAGCCAGATAAGTGTTTATCAAAATATATATTATGTAGTAATTTATATTAAATCTGAAATTTGGATCTCACAATAATCAATTTACAAGTAAGGAAGTATTTTCAAACAAAAATCCCATTTTTTTATAATTTATGAATATTTTAAAGATTTATATATTTATTAAATTAAAATTTTCAATAATTTTATAATTTTATTGTTTTTGAAAAACGCAATTTCAAATTATTAAAATAAATAAAATCAAACATTATTTCAAAAACTTCATATCAAAATTATTTTAAACTGTTTCAATAAAAAATCTACTTTTTCATTAATAAATTTTACTAGATAGTTTACTTAACAATATCCGAAGATTAAAATAAGTGAAATAGCATGTAAAATATATGACACGTGATACGTTGATATGTCTCTTTATTGAAGCTTTAATAATTTACATTTCAACATTAAATAAATACACAAAGATATATATATATATATATATATATATAT
>JAPDSC010015634.1:20963-34620 GCA_026290005.1 Latrodectus geometricus | reverse complement strand
TATATATATATATGTGTGTGTGTGTGTGTGTGTGTGTGTGTGTATGCGTGTGTGTGTGAATTTGAATGTGTGTGTGGAATTGCATGGAAATCTTAAATTTTCATATCCCTAAATACTTTAAATTACTTAGAAGGATTCAGTTTATAGAGAAAAATGCAGTTGATATATATCTAATAATCATGTTTTTTACAGTAAAATGTTTTGACCGAGTCTTATATACTTTGAATATTTAAATTTTATTAAAAATATATGACTAAATATCCAAATTTAAATTTAAGAATAAAAAAAATCTTTTAACGATATTTACAAAAAAAATATGAAAAAAGATTTTGTTCGAATTAGAAATATATCACTTAATATATCAATTTATAATGAACTTAAAAGTATTCAAAAGCATTCAAGTTTGCCTATGCTTATAAATTTGTTTTAATCATTCTTCAGATTAAACAAAATGACTGAAAAAATAATATTACCTTTTCAAAACAATTACTGGAAAAATATAGTTTCTAGTAATTGTTTTGAAAAGGTTATATTTTTTTTTCAGCCAAAATCACAATCAAAGAATTAGGAATTTACATTTACATCACATTGCTTTTTTTTAAATTTTCATATTACATATATATTAAAATATCAACTATATAAAAATATCAAAAGTTGTATTCATTTATTACAAGGAATTTAAACTCGAAATAAATCAGTCAGAGTAAATTCAAATTGACTTAACCAGTCCAATCAACTTAACTGAATTTAACCGCTTAACAAAGTGGAATTTAAAGGTCACATTTGTGTGTCTGGAATAAAATGCAGCTTAATGCAATTGAAGAATCAAGTAGAAGTCTAATCTTGTGTGTCAGACAAATTATATATTTGTGGAAACTAAAATAAAGATATAATTTAATTTACTTACCTCACAAGTTTTGTTCTCATTTTTCCTTTCATTTGTTGTCTAAAATTGGATATTTTTTAAAATTTTTTTAAATTTAAATTAGGAAATTAAATATTATTTCAAGAAATGTATTTTAGTTTGCAGTTAAATTTGTTTACTTTTGTTTTTTCCCACTTCTATTTTAGAAATTAAATTTTCTATTAATGTATAAACATAAAATGCGTATAATGTATTTTAAAATATTATACACATTTCATTTCAGGAGAATTTTTAACTAAAAGCGAATGATAAATGTAAATATTATTGAGTTACCAATTTTCTTGTATAGGAATCACAAATTTTTGATTAATATTCATTTAATAACAAATTCAGAACTTTCAATTTTTGAACTGTTTATGGAACTTGAAAACCATCTCATTTAAACATACGAATGTAGTTTATACTAAATGTACAAAGTACAGTATGCACCATTCTTGTTTTTAACAATTTCTGCTTTTATCGTTTTGCTTAAAAAATTTATATACTTTAAAAATTTCAAATGATTATTTTTTGGAAGCATTTACGTTTTTGAAAGGAAAATTAATATTTTTTTATAGTTTTTTAATAGTAATTTGCGAGTTTTTCTTATTTTTTTCAATGTTGAGTGTTCAAATAAATCTTATAGTATGAACAGGTAATTATGGGAGTCCTATTGCTCAGTCAATTATGGCTGTTCTCCACTATTCATAGATTTTGAAAATGAAAAAAGAACTAATATCTGTGAATCAGAGATCTTCGTTTCTATGTTTTTCGGAATATTTCGGTTAAATGTAATGATAATAGTATTTCGGTCCTATAGATATTGTTAATAAAAAAATATTATATAGAATTTGGAAATAATTAAACTTAACATAAAAGTATTTGACTTTAAATTTAATTTAAAAATCTTTATGAAGTAATCTGGTTTTACTCATTGAATATACCATTATAAAAATTAATATCTTTATAAAAAAATGGAGGTACCAAAAAGTTTGTATTGTATTCCAAGAAAAACGCAAAATGTTTGATCCAATTTAGTTAGATTTATCATTCTAAAGATACGTATGTTTTTAAAACTATAATAAAAATAATTTATTTTTAATTATTTTTTGGTTTGGTGTAGGAACAATTAGTTGGAAAAGTGTAACTAAAACCAGGAAAAAGTTTGGTTATAAATAAAACGTTTGTTGTTTAAGTCCAAAGGATTAAGAAAAAAAAATTAAGAATATGAAATTAGGATTAGAAATGGGACTCAACTTATTCTATTTTGATTTACCGGGTAATACTTTTTGTACTACCGGACTACTTACCTTATTCATTTTACTATGGCTCACCAAGATTTTGAGGAAGAAAAAAGAATTCCTTGTATGATTGAGTTCAGATTCTTCTGTTGATAAAAAAAAATAAATTAATAAATGCATTACATTTCTGGTTTCTGCATGCACTTATGCCGTGGTATTTACTTCGGCGTTTTTATAGATAATACTCTTTCGATACTGGGTAATGATGCGCTATCTTTTTAGCCTTCTTTCATTACAAATGCTCTTATCTGTCTGTAACACTTCCATATTTTCAAATTAAAATTATTCACATTTTATATAGCTTTAAAAAATTCAAAGAACTAGAGTGAGGTGAAGTGTTCTTCAGTGCATAAGGTCACAGGTTCAGTCCCAGAAACTATTTAACCACGGGAGATGACTATTGTACCTTAATTTCTGAGCGCATGTAGGTCGAAATGGGTTTTGGGATTTCCCTACTTTTCTTTCGTTGCAGCGTGTAAATCGGAGCTATTATCTAGGAGGTCCTCCTGAGGTGGCTATTAAAACGTGTTAGACCAACCTTCGGTCTTTTGCTTGTCCACTCTGCGCTTTCAAAGACATAAAGAAAAAAAACTATAAGAGTGCTTCCTTAATAAGATTGCTGATCAGTTCTTTTCTATTTTTGTTTTCAATTTCCTTAAGTTATTTCATTCAACCTTGGAGTAGTTTACATCCTGGTTAAATGTATATTATGTATTATGTACTATATACATGTGTTATAGCAAAATTTTATATATATATATATATATATATATATATATAGCTTATTATCATTCATTATACCATATTTAATGTTCTGTAAATACACTTTACAAAATCTTGGTTATTAACATAACCTTTTACAACAATAAGCACTTATGCTGAAAAATAGATTTGTATACATTTTGATTTTATGTTTGATTTCCATTAATTGTTTTAAAGTGAATCTTCACTTCATTTCATTTTGTGCATTTATAGACTTTGATATACTTGATATACAGACACTATTATAAAATTCATTACATATACAACACTAAGCATTTGATTAACTAATTATGTTTTAGGTAATTATTTAATAAGCAATATTGCACAATAAATATGAATAAATATACTAATTTACTTATGTTAATATCTATTTAAACTATAAATGGGAGTAAATTATTATATTAAATGAAAAATCTTTATGAATATGTTGTTCTTAAACATTTATCATATGACATTTTACAGTAATTGTATATTTTTACGACATTAAATATTCAATTATTAATTATGTAGTAATAATATAGTAAAAAATTAGAATTTGTATATTAATTTATTAAATTTAAAATATCAAAATAAAAGAATTGAGATGAAATTTTGATAGCTAATTACAAATCTTCCAATGTTTTACATCCTTAGCATAAAATATTTTACATTTACATATTCGAAACAAGCTGAAAACAAATTAACAAAAATATTCTTTGATTTTATTCAAAAGAAAAAATTATAGTAATGAAATATTGAAGAGCATTCCCGATAAACGAGGTAACAAGATTTTTTTCTTTAAATAATAATTAAGAAAAATCATAAAAAATGATGTTAATTTAAATTGTTTCTCATTAACATGAGTTTTTTATTTAAAAAATGCTAATTTAAATCTCCACAAGGTTAAGTTACTTAATTTTTTCATCAGTTTTCAAATATTTCTCTGAAGGGAGAGATATTCTAATTATTAGAAAAAAATGTTTGTTTGCTGAGAATTAATTACCTCTGAAAAATGCATTTCCTCTTTGTTATACACAAGTACATCTATTATACAGTAGCCATCAAAATTTATAATCTTAAATATTTATAAAGTACTTTATATCAAAGTAAACAAGTTAATATTTTATATTAAAAATGTATTTTTAAAACAGATATTATAAAAATCAATATTAAAGATTTTCTCAAAATTAATATATATTTTGAAATAATTAATTTATAATTCGAATGAATGAAAAATGTAATTTTTACTGTGGGAAATAATAAACATATTTTAAGGATAATATTATATATCTAAAGAAGATAAGAAAATTAACTATTATGAAAAGTATTTTGCTTATATGAATTAATTTTATGATATACTTTAAAAATCAAAACGCTTAATGGAAATCATTTAAAATAAATAATTTTTGTTGAAATTGTAAAATATAAAATGCTTGTATAAAAATTGGTTAACCTTTATCTTCATTTGCAATTACTTTGACTTTCATCAATTCCAAAAGTTTTCTTCTTAAAGGAAATATACTAGTGTTTACAAATTAAATACAACAATATTTTGCTCATTTAAATTTTATGATACTAAAAAGTACAGAATTTACCCCATGTTAATTTTTTTAAAATAAAAAATTCTTGTATGTTTAGAATCGTTTTCTTTACAGAAAGAAGTAGGTTTTGTACTATACCCAGTTAAAGTACTGTTGAACTAAATGGTCCTATACATATTAAAAGTCTCGTAGAATATTGCGCCACTAGTGTGGTGTGGCAAGGAATAAAGTGTACTAGTTCAATGAGTCGAGCTCTTTACTTGTTCTCAGTTTAAAATTACAAGGTGAATGGCTGTCTTTAAGGGCTCTTCTCTCACAGAAATATACATCCAGAAATTCACTGGAAACCAATAAGTAAATATTTAAACTTCCAAATTTAGTTTTATATGCATTTTAACACATTCATTTAAAAAGATTCTTATAAAATTATTGATTACTTTTGAAAATTGCAGAACGAAGCTGGTGAAATCATTCCGTTTTGATGAGAATGTAAATACGATTATGTTGGATCATTTGTAGAAATATGTTTCCAGGGATAAGTATATTAAAGATTCTAAATATGGTAAATCTCTCCATTGAAAAATGAGACCAGCATTCCCGTTGACACACCTTACCATAGTACAGCAAACCAGTGCAGAGGCATTTCATCGTAACGAATATATAACTAGCAGACTTAAATATTGTTACCATTAAGTTTGATTTATGAAATACGTTTCACTCTAAACACTCTTGCTTGCTAAATTTCCTGTACACATGGAGCCACCAGAGACCTCATTGTACTCATGAGGAAAGTTTTATTCTCGTGAATGGAAAGCTCTATATTGACCCGATCGAAGATTCATCTACTTCACAAAGAGGGAATAGGTCAAGTAAAATATGTTAAAGTCACAAAAACTTCTTATTGCTATTGCAGGGTGGGAAATGGAGGGTGCTAGCAAAAGTCTCGATTTTGGTAGTTGTCCGTGGTTCAAAATCACTAAGTGAATGCTTACTTTGCCTTAGCCCTTTACTGTCAACAGAAATGTGTAACGGAAAGCAAATTGTAAATAAACAACGCGAGAAAACTAGCCATTAAGATCAAGGGACCTGATCGACACCTGAATTGAACTTTCCTCTTTAAATTAATCCAGACACCAAACATATAATTTTAGGCTTCATGGCAGGTTTATCTAATTTGGAACAGGAGCCAAATTAGATGAACCTTTTTTTTTTGTCTACGTTTTGGTCATTAGAATGATATCCTTAAGACTACTGTCTACTCAAAAATGCCGGAAACAAAAATTCATGCCTCAAATTTGAATAATAATTCAAGTTTTCGCAGGAGAATGCTGCCTATGATTTTATGTACAGTTGCTTGAAATTTTTTGATAACTAAACAGGAAAATTTAAAATTATTTTTTAAATTTTTGTAACTATTAATTCTTAAATACAATTTAGCCCTTAATATATGTTGTTTATTTTATCCTATCTGTTTAGCCATTAGGCTAAGCCAGACCCATGAATTGATAAAAAAATGTCCAAAACAATTAGAAGACTTCGAAACTAGTCCTCGTTCCATAATCGAAAGTAGAAAAACTGATGATTAAGAATAAAATGTGTGATATTGCATTTCCTATACACTTTGGAAATATTTTGTTTCCATGGTCATTTCTAAGGAATTTGTGGTGTCCATCGAGATAAAGATGTTTCCTGTACTCGACTAACCTTAAAAGTGACAACTCCTCCTGTTTGTCTACCACCATACCTTCTAAGCAGGGGACGATCGCCAACACTCAAATATACTTTCGATGACCTATAATTTATGAATTTAATTAATTTTTTAGAAACCCGTGTGTACACACTAATATTAAGTGCCGTTAAAGAAGACTTTAATCTTTTTAGATCTTTTGGCGTATTCTTGTACTTCTTAGTACAAGGATCTTCATTTTTAATGGGTATCGAACCTACTGCTTTTCATTCACAAGAATAACACTTATTCTCCCATCACTAGCGTAACCCCAATAGTGACAACAACAACGAAAAATCTTTTAACTAATTTTTAAATCAGACAATTCAGTTTTCCTCTAATACTGCTGTACATCATTTACATTCAGCTGGCCAAAAAATTGAATTAATAAAACAGAAACGATTTTGCCGTATAAAATAATATGACATATTCTTTAAATTTAGATATATGAACCGTATTTAAAATAAATATAATTAATAAATTAATTTTATGTGCATAAATATACCCATAAACGTATGGATTTTGTTATATATTTTTATTTTTTTACTTAATATTACAATTGTTGAAACACTCTATTCCTAAGAAAATATATTTTGTTTCGTTAGATATATGTTATTCAAAATCTAAAAGAAACGAAAAACTAATGCAAATAAAGTAAAAGTGTGAAAAGGTAAAAAGACCTTGAAACAAACACAAACTTGTGAAGTGGATAAAAGACTGTTTCATGCTTTTCTTATCTTATCAAAGGAGAGCTTTTACTTTATTCAGTTTAAAAAAACAAAATGAAACTTCTTTCGAAAAATGTCCATTTAATACTGAAAAAACATGAGACTGTTTCTTCCGGAATTATATGAAAGCACATATTTTCTCTCACTCATTTCTTTATTTATCTTGGAAAATGGAATCTTTTTAAATAAAATTTTATAGAGTATTTAGATTTTAGATGTATTAAATAGATTTCTTGTTTTCTTCCAATTAGATGTTAGCAGCTAAAGTGCAAATAATTATTAATTTAATCTTTTCTTACGTCTTGTGTTATTTTTTTTCGAACTTATTTTAGAAATTATGTGTTAAATAAGCACTTGTATTAACTTAAATGTACAAACATTTTTCCTCATTTAATAAGTTATAAAATTTCTAAATTATAATAAATTTTATTCAATGTTTTAATACATAAGTATACATAAAATGATATGTTAATACCAAATACTTGACTAATTTATACATGCATACAAAAAAATTATATATACATGAAAATATTTGCACATCAATACCAGTGCTTATACAAACAAATAAGCACATTTATTTAAAGAGAATACTACTGCATATTCAATAAGAGCTTGCATAGTTAATCAAACTATACTTTTTAAAATGTAATGTTTCTTAGTGTATTTCAAATATTATTGAACAAAATGATATGAGTTGGTGTTCTTATAAGCAAGACCTAGCTTGGAAAATGCTTGAAAATTTCCCGAGAGGAGTGAACACGTTTTTCTTTTAGAAAAAGTCTTCTTGAAGAACTGTTATACAAATTGAGTATAAAAATTCTAATGATTATAATGAACCATTTTACAAATTTACTTTCAAAAATGTAATAAAGTTAATAATAAATTCTTGTGAATTGCTGTTTAATGCTCAGATTTTAGGATTTCCACCTTTCGACATTGCTAGGAAAGGAAGTGATGGTACCTTACTTAATGGGAGTATCATGATATCCCAGAGAGTAGGTTTTAGTAATTTAGAAATGAAGACCAAGCAGAAGGCCCATAAACTCTGCTTGATATTCAAAGAGGTATCATTTTATATGAGGACCATTGCGACCATGAGATGTTTAATATGTACCAGTTACCAAGAGCGAATACAACATTTTTTCCTTTGGGTCAGCATGTTAAAAAAAATTACGAATTAATTAGGTATTTAGAAATTTATTTTTTATAGGTCTAACGTTCAGCTCAGTTGTAAACGGTCTGGTCATCAACTCAATAGTTTTCCGTTCAAATCTTTATTCGTGTATGAATCCGTGTAGTAATCTGGAATTCACTTTAATCCTCGTTGAATTAGCTCTCCTGTGCAAAATGCGACGGTAAGATGTCAAACAAAAGTTATTCATTAGATTCTACGAATAATACTTCAATAAAGATTTTGGTGATGATCCTTAAATAGTTGCTTTTTTCTTAAATGCTTAACAGTTATGTACATTAAGTAGAAGGATTTAAGCAGAGTATAAAATACAAGAATTATATGAAATAATCAACTTAATTCGCAATATTTGATTTGAAAAATATAAAACAGAGAAAAAAATTTTCTTCACATCAATAATTATCATACTGAATTTAATCTTTGATTTTGTATGATTAAATAATTAATTGTAAAAAATTATAAAAATGTTAAACTATTCCTGAGCGTAAATAAAATACATTGAAAGTGTTTATATTAGTTATTCACAACATAATTTTTTTAAAATAAAATATGACTCATTATAAAATGTAAATCTGAATGAGACCGAGATAAATTTTCTAATAATGAAAAGTGTGAAAATTTTCAATTTATATACTTTTACTTCTGGAATTTTTTGTATTAGATAAAAATTTCAGACATTTTTTACGTACCTGGGTACGTCAATCAAATATTACGATTTAAAGTGGATTCAAAGCCATAAAAAACGTACATTCACTTGGTAGGAATTGAATCAATGACTGAACTGAAGTCAAATGGTCCCGTGAATCAAGGGCAGATTATGGATTCTCTCTTGATGAAAGCCAAAATGAATTGTTTCGGGGATATCTTCCACAAGTTTCTCTCCACCCTGTGCAAACAAATACGCGGCAAATGTGATTCCGTGCCATGTGAAGACGCGCAGCAGTTTCAGGAGGAGACTCATCATGCATGAGCTTCTAGCATACCGAGAAAAGTGTTTTATGGCCAAAGTCACTCTCTAGCAACGGGCTCGAAACTCCACTCCTGTCATTCTGTCACTATATCATCAATGAATATTGAACCAATATTTGAGTTTTCACAAGGTGTCCTTTCCTTAAAGTTTAAACGATGTGAATATCGAACAGTGACATTACTTTGGTTACTCTAATAAAGATTTCTTATGATAAATAATTCTTCTGCCAAGTTCTGTGATTCTACTTCATTTATTTATTTCCATTTATATTACTTCATTTATATTATTTAATGTGGAAGAATTAATACATGTCACACAAATTTAAAATACCATCGAACTTGCTCTTAAAAGTTGAATATCCATTATGATTAAAGTTGATCATCCGTTTTATTCTGAGGATGATTAAAAAGTTACTTTAATAGAATGAAAAAGAAAATGGGTTGTACTTTTTAAATAGGTAAAATTAGTACTTATTAAAAAAATACAACCATATATTACAATTAAATTAATTAGTTATAAAATACGGCTCTAAATTTTATTGTAAATTAAAAATAAATCACAATTTTTATCGTATGAATTCTAAAATTACTGAGACTAAAATCTTAAACAAGAAATCTGCCAAAAAAAAAAAAAAAAAAAAAAAGAGTCATCTAGATTTTTGTTGAAGTTTAGATGAAAATGTAAATAATAAAAGAAACAGAATTGGTATGGAATTAAATTTACTAAGACATTAAATATAATTTTAATACCTTTAATTTTTTTTCATCATTAAAACCCAAAAACTAAGCGAATCATTAAGAATTATTACGTTAGCAAAATTAAAATAACTGAATTTTATTAAGAATAATAAAGAATGTTATTTCCTTCATTATTTATATAGTAATTAGTTTATTTAATATTTAAAAATAACTAATATAAATACGTTAAAAAATTAAGTTTTTTTCTCAAATTAGCTTTTTAAAAAATAAAGTTAACACAAATTATTGAATTGCTAAGTAATTTTGTAATTAAAGGCATACATAATATGACTGAAAATTTTATAATTAAGTATTTGATGTAGTTACATAAAAAATTCAATATCATTAACATTATTCCTTTTGTCTATCAGTTAATTAAGAATATGTAGTTTAAAAAGTATATTTAATCAAATGCATATTTAACTTCATGCATAACTTTGTATTAATTAGGAAGCTCATAAAGTAATTAGTTTTACTTTTAAAGCTATTATCCTATAGCTTAATAAAAGGTAATAATTGTTCTTTTATGTACGCTGCTTAAAATATTAAATGACGTTGAATTTCTTAATTATTATTAAAATTGTATAAATATAAGGCACAATATGAAATAACTTTTAATTAATTATGTAGTTAGTAACTACTGTATTTGCATAAAAGACATGTGATTACCGCATTAAAATGTTTAAGAACTATTTTTCTCATTTAGTGACAAAAATCCATATCTTAGCTGATAAAATGCGGTTGTATAAGAAACTAAATTTTAAATTAATTTATTTTTATTTCTAAGTTTATTGTAAAATATAAAATATTTAATTAAATAAAATAATTAATTTTTAGTAATGAAGTTGATAATATTAAAAAATTTGGGAGTTTTAAATTTAGGTTACAAAATTTAGATTATACGAGAATAAGGATTTAAAATTAGAAGATTTAAAGTTATCGGTATTTATTTTTATATTCATTGCTGCAAATTTTCACAGCAGGAATATCTTATTATTTTTCTCTATTTCAGAAATATTGCAAATTTCGTTATCAAAATCAATATTTCATCAATGAAAAAATAATTATTAACTTATTCATATTCCTGTTATATGTAATATAGGATAATTAAACTAAAAAATCTAACATTGAAAATGTGAATTTCTCTAATTACTTGGGATTTTCGTGCTTTATTGCGATTAATTATATTACATGAAAGCTGATTGATTTTGGATCTACAATTTTAGTGGAATTCAAATTAGATCAAATATAATTCTTTGAATACCAAAAAGATGAGCTATAATACTACAGACCAAATGGTCGATAGTTAGCTGAAATATATCTTAGAACCAAAATTTTCATGTAGAAAAAATATAGATGCTTACTTTACTTTGTTAACAAAAGTAAATAGTTTATATTGTTAACTAAAAAGTTTACATTGTTATTTAATAGATAAATTAAAATTAATTAATAATATATTTGTGTCTCCACATATAATTAAAGTATATTATTCAGCTTAAATGTATGATATTTAAAACTGAAGTTTTGTTGTTATCAATTTTTAATAAAGTACGTTAAATAAAAGCAAACTGTAATGTAAATAAGGTTAACTATATTACTATATATAAAAAATAAGCACAAATATCAGATTAATTTGAAAAATTTGGTTAAACCAATTAGCTAGTCTCATTTGTGTATATTGCAAGAATTATTCCTTATTTAAACAATTTTAGTTTAAATTCATACCTCGTTGTATAGAAGCACATATATTATTCGTGATTACTATGGTCATTTTATAATTAATAACATTTTTTTTAATGCAGGTCTTGTATTTTACTATGTATTTCTGATTTTCGGCATTTTTGATGTATTACTGAAACTTCAGTTTCCTGAAAATTTATACTTAAATAATTAACAAAAATTAATGTGAATTCAACATTACAGTGAATGATATCCCTTAATCTCTTGCCGATTAGCAATTCAAATGTATATTTACCTAAAATATAGTTTGAAATTCTTTTAAAAAATATAGATTTTATATAATTGCATCCCTTCATGTATATTAGTTCAAGATTCTTATTCATTCCAACTTTGAGTTTATTTAAAAATTAATCAATATTTAACTTAAAATATAAATAACTAAACTGATTACTAGTTAGTTATACCTACCAACACAGTTAACAAACTTAAAGCCCAACAAAAGTAGAAATTCGTTTGTTGTATATCGTGTAGAATATAAATATATTTTTTAAATAAGTCATAAAAAAATTTATTTAATTTTCTTACATGTAGTTAAATTTTCCATAGCAGAAAACTAAAGACGTAATTCTCCAAACAATAACAATTTCTTAAAAAATTATAGTTAAAATATGTTTTTAAAAAAATAAATATTTGAATAATTTCATCATTATATTTAAGGAAAAAAGATTTTTATTTATTTCAAAATAACTAAAATGTTCTATTATTTATTAAGAAAATCATTTCCTAAGTTTAGTGATTACTTGAATTCCTTTTATGATTAGAATAAAAAATTAAAACAAATTTCCATTAATTAATTATTTTTAATTGCAGAATAATAAATGTTGGTTTTAAGCTAAACTCAAGTAATATTATTCTTAAAAAATTGTATTTAAGTTGAAATAAATTACTTAGAAGTCATTTATTTGTTTTCCAAATTAAAACTTTTAGTATTATTATTTAGCGTATTATTATTTAGCGAAAAAGTATTTTTTTTTTAATTTTAAATGCATTACAGAAAAGTAAATATAAAAATACTTTCTCATTCGGATGTATATATGTGATGTTGTTACATCAAGTATAACTGTTATTACATCCAATAACTTGTTAGCAATGAAATTTTTATAAGTAAAATAGCATGAATACATTTTGAACAGCTTTCATTTTTAGAAGTTTATGAGCAAAAATCTAAGAGATGTCTTAAAAGAGAAACATATTTTAATAAATTTAGTGAATAATTACAACGTAATATTTAAAAAAAGTATTAGGTAACCTATCAAAGTCTCAAGTATAAATATTTAATTTATTTTCTTTTACTCTTAAAATAGTTTATGTAACATAAAATAACCAAATACTAAGATAATAGGTATTTAACAAAAATTTAAATCTTACATTTTCGACAACATTAAGTCAATCCTGTATTGCTGAGTACATTTAAACTATTATCAAAATTTAAATTTAAAACGGGGATAAAATACAATAAAAGAAGAGACCCTTTTTATTAAAAAATGTTTGAATTCCTGAATTTAATAAATTATTATCATTTTAATAGACAAAAACTACCTTCACTATTGTAATTGCTTTCTATAAAATAATAAAAAAATTTATTGTATTCTGTAAAACCTGTGTGATACGAACATTTAGTACACAAATATTCAAATCAAGCACTATTTGTAGTAGAATAATTATGTATATAATTGTATTTAAAAGTCTAATAACTAAAGATAAAAAAATCATAAATTCTTATTATCTGTAGTCATTTAATGTATCTAAATAATTACGAAGTATGAAGATTGTCCACATGAATAAAAATAATGCTTTTATTTTGCAGACATGGAAACCAACTCTGATAGTTTTGTTTCTGAGATAAACATGGATGACTCAGACAAGCTGTAAAATTTGCGATACTAAAAATGGGATCACAAGTCAACTCTTCATGAAATTGACCTCGATATTTTAAAAGCGTGATGAAACTTATTACAAGCATAATAACTCAGAAAGAAAAAATTAATGTGAGTGGAAGAGACAGAAGTAAAAAAATTATGAAGCTCAAAACTATAAAACATATATATATATATATATATATATATATATATATATA
>JAPDSC010015627.1:0-10223 GCA_026290005.1 Latrodectus geometricus | reverse complement strand
TATAATTATTTTGAATTCATTTAATATTTTTATATACTATAAATATAAAATATTAAATGAATTCAAAAAATTTTCAGGAGAAAATTTATCTTATTAAAACTAATTATCATCTGTGATTGATTTTCATTATTAAATAAATGATTTCACAAACAAGTTCATGGCTCAAAATAAGCAATTTTTATCAAATGAGTTATGTTAGAAATAAATCATCTTTAAAATTATCAAGCAAAGCATGAATGATACATAAATACCATGTTAGACAACTATCATTTTCTATTTTTCAAAAGAATTCTTCAATGTGTGTTTCTAGCATAATATAATTTTATCGAGATTCATCTTATTTTATTCTATATTTTTTAAAACCTACAAATAAAATATTAAAAATTAAAAAATAATCGATACCTAATATTGCAAGTAAATATTGAAGATATTATAAAAATTTCAATTGATAAAAATAAATACAACACTTTTTCTAATAAAAGGTTTATACAAAACCTTTATTCTTTGAGCCACAATCATATTACATTTTATATTGATAACTTAAAAAACAAAACAAAGTTAAAAATATAACAAAATATTCAAAGATTTTGATGTATTGATATGTGAATGTAATTATTTGTAAATTTTCAGATAATACTACATAGCATGTGTTTTACAAAACTATGAAATAAATTTTTTGAAATAATTTATTTGATTTATCAATCACAAAAAATATACAATCCAAACTGTCAAACCAAATTTGTTTATTAATGATTGCACACATATTCATAATTTTTTTCTTTTTAAATTCAGTATTATAATTTAAATCTGTTTGAATTAAAAATTTTAAAACTAATATTAAGTGATAAATTATTTTTTTGAATATAACAAAAAACAATACTTATATAAATGTACAATGATTTATTACCATAAATAATTTATATTTAATACTTGTTTAGAAAATTATTTTGTATTTAATATTACCTATGGCTACTAATATGAATAAAAAATAACTAAAATCTATAAGAAAATTTTGAATATATTTTAAATATTTTCAACATTACTCAACAATTTGAAAAGTTTCGTTGCATAAACTTATTTATAAATTTCATAAATGCTATTTTGAATTTTAGAAAATGTTTATTTCAGATTTTAATTGCACTTTAAGGAAAATAAATGCACATTTATTTACATTTATTTTATCATATTTAATCGTTATGAAAATGTTACATCCAATGAAAAGGTTTCAATTTCAAAAATGAATATAAAGCATTCCTAATATTTAACTTCTTTGTGTGTATACATAATTCATAAAAAGAAGTTAAATATTAGGAATATCAAATTTTCCTTACATTTGAACTTGAAACATTAGTAATACTTAAAAATAAATATTATCTCACCAAATAGTTTTAATCTCTATTTTAAAGTGAAGAATAATATAGTAAATTTATGTTACATTCTTTATTTAAGTATTACTATAAATCTTAAGTTATTTAAACACTCAATATTTTTTTATACAAGACTCTCATTTTATAATACTTATCAGCATTATTAAAATCAATCATCAATAATTTGAGTGATTAAAATAATATAAGTAGCAAATTATCAAATTTGAAATTAAGTATTTCAAAAATAATATTCATATCTTTATATGTATTTTAATATTTACACATTACCAACTTTAAATTATCTCTATATTTTAGAAAATAAATCACTTTATTGGAAGAACTAAAAGTAAATTATGATTCATACAAAAATATTTTCCAATACTATCAAACAGTAAAAATCAACATGATTGTATTACATATTTTTTAAAACATGCAGTCTATTTTTAAACTTTAATATAACAAACATAACACTTGTCAAGTAAATGTATCTTGTACAAAATATTGGCCGGAATGGTGATCTAAAAGAGAAAAATATTTAGTATTAAAAATATGAATCAATTATGAATGTTGCATAAATTTAATTATTTATTTATAAATACTTTTATTTGCAAATATTGCCAGTTTATGATATAATGGAACTCAAATTGAATGATTACTGATCATCAAAATACTTGTGATAAAAAAAAAAAAAAAAAAAAAAAAAAACAATTTCAAAATATGTAATGAAATCTTTTTTAAAAGTAAATTCTATTTTAAATTTCAATATTTGATTTATTTATTTATTTTCTTTCTTTATTTCAGAAGATATTTTATTGTTATTCATACCTGTAAATATTTCTTTAACGTCACCGATGCCTCAATTCCACAGCTTTCTCAAGGAGACAATGTATATCTACATTAGGAAAATTCTGCAAAAGGGAATGCAAAATTTAAAATACTGCATATTCTTACTGTTTTTAGAGAATTTTTTTAAAGTATTTTTAACAGTATTATTTAGATTAAAAACAAAAATTATGTAAATAGATAATGCATAGCATGTTATAACATTACTGATAATAAAAAAGCTAATTAGCATAATTTTGATTTTGAATGGCACAATTCAATAAAAGGAAGAGCAAACATTTATTTAAGGTAAATTTTTGAGAAAAATTATTTTGATAAGCAGTTATTCTTGACACATAACAAGGTTATGTAAAAATATATTTCAAATATTTTTTTCCAAATATAATCAAAATAAATTAATTTTTCTGAAAGAAATAGAAAATATTAAAAAATATAGAAAATATAGCGGATGGAAAACAATACTTATGGAGCAACTGTCTTTTAAAATTTATTCATTGTTTAACCGTAATCAATTGAATTTATAAAAATATACTTCTCAAAAACATAATTTATTCCTATTTATAAAATGTATGCAATAGACAAAAAAACATAATGAGATAAAGTATACATTATTTCTATTAATTTATATTTCTAACACATATTTCAATGACGAATGTATATTTTTATTTTACATAAATACCTATAATCGATTTTCGATTTCTTTATCTTAAAATTTTATTTAAGCTGATGGTAATAAAGCTGTACGAGTTAGATATCAAGTGGTATGTTTTTATCAAATTTACTTTTGCAGAAATAATTTAAATTTTTAAATAAGGAAATGAAAAAAAATCTCCATAGAAAATCATTTAATGTGTAAAGATTGTAATAAATCATTTTTGTTCTTGCTATTTTATGCTTTATCAGCAATTAGTTTAATTTTCAGAAGAAAATAATTCCAGTTCTACTGTTTTATTTTGATATTTTTATATATATATAAGTTACTTCAAATATTTTTCAATTGCAATGGTGTTGAGATATGAAAAACACCAACTGTACTATTAGTTTGACAAATGAAGAATTTAGAATTAGCTTTAAAAAAATATAAGGTTAACTTTCTAAATGAAATATTAATACCTTTCTTTGGGAAAATAGCACAATTCCATATTAATCTGAACTTCTTTGCAATTATCATAAAATACTATAATCTCCTATGCAATTAATGTAAAAATAGTTTACATGCTAGTGCATGAATGGTATTGATTTAGTTTTGCACAAAACAAATCAGCCCTTAGTAAGATTAGATAATGAACACTGAAAATTCTCAGCATTCATATTTGTCATTACAATCATGTTTGGGATAATGAACTTATTACAATAACAATTACCAAATTGTACTGTTCACGAATCTCTGAATATCTCAGTGTCAATACTGTGGGAATACAATATATTGGAAACATATACTTGATGTCTGATTAAAGTAAATTATTATGTCATGATTAATGGAAACTATGGAAAAAAAAATTAAATTGTAAGAAAATATGCATTTTTATTATCTTGCTACAAATGTCTTGTAAGCACTATAAACTGAATTTATAATTGTATTATTCATGAGAAAAATTTGGATTTTGTGTTTCTGCTATAAAGCCAAACTCATTCATTAAAACAGATTATAGTAATATTATTAAACACAGTGACTTAATTTTCTAAACATAGCATATATGTATTTAGCATAAAATAAGCTGATTTTATGCTAAATACATATAGCTGATTTTTTAGTAGTAAATATACTATAAAGCTATAATAGAGCTTTTCATTAAGCATAGCTTTGCATTTCTTCTCTGTAATAAATATTTTTTCCGTTCTATTTCATGGCATCCACAAGCAGCAAGCATAATTAAGATTTTGTTAATGATTAAATAATCATAACTAATAACTGTTAGTTGTGATTTTGTAGTTTGGAGGAGTAATTAACCAGACTTCTCTGAAATGAAAATGGTCATGATGTCACCTTTTACATTTCAGATGTGATATCAACGGACAGTTTAGCAATTAATCAATTAATTTATTTTAAGTCCATTATTTATTATTATCATAAATTCTTATTCACGGAAAACTTGCATTAACAAAAGTTAACTCATATAGACCTAGAGAATAGTAAAACCAAATTACTTCCAATAGGTAAACAATTTTTTCTATAAATTTAAAATTCGAAACAGTGCAAGAATCAATGCAAACTTTCAAGCGTTTTCCAAATCTTTGAAAAGATAATCATTTTCTAGGATTTGTACCAACTTTATGATTTGCATTCATTTATTTTGTGATTTATATACATACACAATAAGCAATTATAAAATTATAACAAATTCAAATTTCTATAGTAAAAATATAAAAAGCAATTTTATTTATTTATTATTTATTTATTTTATTATTTTATACTACTTGCCCAAATCAAAAAACTTTTTAACTATCTATATTTATAAATGTTTCTGTTTAAGTGGTACAGCAGTCACTACTGATTAAGACTTAAGAATTTTATATCTCACCTTAGAAGAAAGAGGTGTATTACAACCCCTTGAAGGTAACTTATATATCTTTACATTACAAGCCCTTTTTGGCAACTTCTAACTATGCATAATTACTAATAAATCATTTTTTAATCATACTGTCCACATTTAAATACTCTAGCTCCACACAATCCAACAATACGCTGTCCATTTATATTATTTTATCTCTTAAAAACTATAAAAATAAAATATAATTTTATTATAAATAATTATAAATGTAATAATTTTATTAAAATATATTTTTAAGAATCTTTTTATTAAAACAATAGCAAAAATGTATAAAATTTTGTCCTTCTAGACACAATGTCCTGCAAGAGAAAATTTTAAAAAAATAGTTCCATCATTAAAAAAAATTATATAAAGAAAAAAATAATTTTATTCTTAATCACAATAATCTATATTAACAGACAACAAATCACAAATTTTGCATTTCTTCATGACATAAATTTATTCAATAATACTTAATTCATAAAAGTAATGCAATTTGCTTCAGGTAAGAGGTTTCATATATATTCAGAAATTATGTAACATTAAATTACAAATACATAACATAAATTACATACTTGCAGTAACTTCATATTATTTGGAAAATCACCATGCATTAATTTATCTTTTAACCACCTAAAAAACAACGCAAAGCATCAAAAAAATTTAGATTTAGAAAAATTATAAAAAAAAAAATATATATGAAAAGAAAAATTTATTTTTTAAAACCACAATTCTTACGTATTAAATATAATTTCAGCTTTGAGAAAAAAATTTATTTTGATATACATAAAACAAATTTAAACTGTTTTGCAATTCCATAAAAATTCATAGAAATATCTTTAACACATTCTATTTTTAAGAATGAGCAATAAGAAAACACATGACAAGAGATTTATTTAAAACTTTAATAGAAAAGAAAGACCAACATTTTTTACAAATTTAAAATATTCATTTTTGATTAAACACAAATTTATTTCACAAGAATTCTAATTAAAAACACACAACTAACAGTTATTAGTTAAACACAGAATTAAAAATAATCAAAATTTTAGAAATTAGTTTTCAATTAATTTCACGGTCAAAAAAACTATTTTTGTTCTATAAAATTATAAAATAGTCAGATCATGTTTATAATAAATTAAATAACAGCAACATTTTATAAGCCATTAAAATTAACTGGTTTTATTTGCTTAAGCCATTAAAGTTATGTTACTTAGAACATTGCATCAATTCTGTTACAACCATGAAATTGCTAAAACAAATTGTGATTTAAAAATAACTTTCAAAACATTGTTTTTGTCTTTGAGTTTCAAAATTACATTGAAATCTCTAAATCTAATTTTATACACCTCGAACAAACCACATCACAATTTTTTGCTTTACAAAAGTAAGACCATGGTGGTTTTCCGGGGGAGGGGGCTATTATAAAAAATCCTATAACCTAACTGAAGCTTTTTTTTTTTTTTTTAGTTTTCCACACACACTTTCCACATTTAAGCATTTATAGTATCTTTTCATGAGCTTTAATATATTCCCATGTCACAGTCACCTCCCACCAGTTCATTAACTCAGGAATTCACAGCATTTTATGTTGAAAAGTACTAAAATTGAAACAGACTTTAAGAAACTCTTAAAGAGTCTCTAATAAAGCTAAGTAAAACAAAATAAGTCATCTTAAACAGAAAATGAAGAATACTATTTGAAGAAATTGGGATATTTATACACAACCTCACAATGTTGCTACAGTGCAAAAATCACTGGATCAACAAATGGAGAGGGAAATTTTTGATAATTTGAACCTGAGATTTCAGCCTTTTCCCTTTTACTGCAGTTTAAAAGTTTCAGGGTGGTAAATATCTTGGAAAGGATGAAGAATAGGAGAATACTGTGGTAATTTCACTTAATCAATTGAATGCAGAAGAGTATTGCATGAATATTTTGAAACTCATGAAAAGATATAAATATTTAAATGTAAGAGGTGATTATGTAGAAAAACAAAGGAAACTCTTTATATGAAACAATTGCTTTTTTCAAATAAATATTTTCAAATTTTATAATAAAATAGTTTTTATTTCCTAGAATGACCCTCAAAAATTCTTGTATCCAAAATCATAAAATGATTGAAAATACTTACAAAATCATAGCACAACACACATGTATTAAGAATTCAAATCTGTTCTTGTCTGCAAATAATGAATCCCAAACTCTTATAACATCTGTAAAAATCATAAAAACATAAAGTAATTAGAGGTATAAAATAAAATTAAGAGACATGAGTGTTAAAATACAATTTTAGGCTTAAGTGGTATTCATGAGAACCTAACACTGGGACCATAGGTTTATTGTAATATACCCTATAAAGAAAGATCTTATTTAAAGAGATTAGTAACAAACAAAATTTGGCAGACATTTAATAGGGAGATCCTATAGCTAAACCTCATTCTATCTAAAATCATTATTTCAAAATAGTTTTATTCTCCAATAGATTCAGAACAGTTTATTATTTAGTATCTCAAAATTTGATCTCAACAGATGCAAAATACTGAATTTTGAAATAAGTATTACAATAAGTATTACATTTGGATACATATTATAAAAAAATTGAAGCTAAACAATTTAAACCAAATTAAGCTAAAATTTACTTAGTTATGTTTAATAGTATTTCTATTACAGTAAAAATATTCTTCACTTGTCTGTTAACATCGAATAATTATGACTTTATAAAAGCAACAAACCTTTCCAAACATATTTAAAAAAAGCAAGTTTTCTAAACATTTGGATTTAATTTTTGTTTATTCATTCTCTTAAGCTTTCCTCATTTAGTTTCTGACAAGAATTTATTTTATAAGAATAGTTTTTCTGCTACCTAAATTTATCATTTTCAGTCAAAAATCTATTTTAAGAAAACTAGTTTAAAATAGTTTAGGTTTTTATTTTTGTACATTAATTTTTTAAGCAAATATCATTCACAAACTCATTTTCAATTTTGCCAACACATTCTTTTCAATATCAATTTCATTTTAATAGCCAAATAAAATAAAAAATTTTATCACTATAAACATAAATTGAGAATTGTATTAATCAAAGTAACAAATATTGAATTGACTAAGATATTGATAACATTAAATTAACTAAAATAGCATTAAAGTTAAATTTAAAATGATTCCTCAAACCATCTGCTTTTAATATATAAAGATACAAATAAGTATTTAACAAGAAAACTTTTATAATTTCTCACTCTCTACAATTACTACCTTGAATACAAAAACTAAGTAAGAAACTAGTTTAAGGAGAAAAAAATTCTGAATCACTACTAATATTCATCCACAAGAGATGGCAGTTAAACTTGTGAACTTTCCCTAAAACAGATTTTTTTCAGAAAAGATCAGATCATTTTAAGAAAATTCTTTGAGTTAGCTAATATTTTTTTCAATTTTATGATATCAAAAGGAATTTACTGCAGCTTTATAGAAAGAAGCCTACATATTGTAACATTTTGTATATTAGATCTGTATATTGAATTACAAAATATAAATGAACCATCAATTGGATTAAATAAAATACATAATCTTGTATTGAAAACAGTAGAAGTATACCTTCTGCTGTTTTCATGTTTAGTATAATAGGTAATTTTAATTACATGTTATTCTAAATAAAAATGAAGGATGAAAATCTAAGTGTTACTAAAAGAGTTTTATTCCTTAACTGCAAAGAACATATTATTTCCACATTTATAACAATAACCTGAGTAATAATGGGATTCGAATAACTTGGCAACTTAGCTCTAATAACCAACAAGAATAAAAAAAGGAATGTTAAAATTGTTAATTACTTCATACAATTTATATGTTTAAATGCAACTAATCAAAGGAACAAGTAATGTCAGTGTATATTGTAGCACAAGAGCACTACAGTACAAAAGACCTTTCATTTCCCATATTTCAACTATGTATGTAGAATCACATTAAAATATTTTTTAACTATCAGACAAATTTATAAAAGCAATATTACTTCAGGTAAAAAATCATAAAGGGAATAGAAAAAATACTAATAAGTATTTTTCAATGAGCCAATAGTTTTCAATTAAAAGTTCTAACAATATTATGATGAAAGTTAAATATGAGATACTATTATAGTTCATTTCTTTATAGAAGAATTTAATTTGTTTTAACAAGAACGAATTTGATTTTTGGGAATTGTTAAACTTTGTTGTTTTCACTTTCTAGAAAATTCAAATATAGCATTAGTTGAAATGTAGTTAAATAATTATAGAATTGACCATATTATAACCTTCAAAAAAATATTCCACATTAAAAATAATTCATAAATTGTAAAACAAAAAAATGGAAAAGAATTCATTTGACTCAATATGAAAGTTTGTGCCACACTGACCAAAACTGAATCTCAGGCATTATTTAATCAAGAAAACATGTATTCTAATTACATATTCTAATTTATCATGAGAAAATATTACTATGCAAATATGAATAACAAATAAGTTTCAAGAAATAAAACAAATATTTGAATGAGCAAATGATATAACCAAGAGATGCATTGTACTTTTTGAATAAGTGTTCACCTATGTGGGTTAGTTTTCAATACATTGTCATCAATTTATAAAAATACTAAGTAATATACCAGGTAAAGGGAATTCTTGAGAGAGCAGAAGAGTAATCCATCTAAAACTAAAATACTGGGGTTTCAAATCTTGCATTTGTAATCTTTGCCATAGATTGAAATCATGTTCTTGCAACATATCCATCAATCGTTTCATCATGGAACCTATTCCACTAGCGGAATGATCTAGTGATTTAATGAAAAAGTCTCTAATTTCTGACATAAGATTTGTGAAGCAAAAGAAAGCGTCTGCTTCAGCATATTCTGTAAAATTAAATATTATTTAATTAAAAAATTATTGAAACATTATTAAAAATTACTGAAACAATTAAATTATTGAAACAATGTGATAAATTCACACACAATATCAGTTAAATATTAAAATAAAAAGTAATAAAAATAACTTTCAGAAAAAATAAATGTGCACTACTTTATTTATAACACAAACTTTAGTATTTCATTGATTTTAATATGCACAAAATCATATGGAAAACAAAAAATTTTATCCGAATTAAAAATGTTTAAAAGATTCTTCAAACAAATCAAAGAATAATTTGTGAACTGTTAGATGAAGTTTTTAAGCAATACAACATACAAGATTACTAATCACCTTGTATGTCTTACTTATTACATAAAAAATTCTGGTAATTGAAATTTGGGACATATTAGACAAAAATTAATATATTAATGATATAACTGATTCCATTTCTTTCCTAAAATAGTCTGTTTTCAAATCAATAGAGTATTACAAAATTGTTCCTTATCATACATAGCTAACACATATATTATAAATCCTTAAGTTTAAATTAATTGATTTATTTTAAGAAAAAGCATAAAAACATAATATTGATATTGAATTTTATTT
>JAPDSC010015624.1:1300648-1347493 GCA_026290005.1 Latrodectus geometricus | reverse complement strand
ATATATATGAACGAACACGTTGGAATGTTTGATTTGAACTAATTGTCAATGATCAATATTAATAATTCTTAGAAACAAAATGTTTTGAAATTATACCCAACCTTTTCTGCTTGTTAATATTGCAATGACATATTATAAAATTTAATTATTTTTAAAGACTCTTTCAGTAAATTACCGAATGAATAAAATTATTTTTGGGTGTGGGTTTTGTTTCTTTGAGGATCTATTTTCATATTTGGAATATTCTTGTTAGTTCCAACAGGCAGTACAATTTGATTCAATGATTTGTGCAAATAGAGTGATTGTTAGTAATATAATCGATAATAATGTCATTATAATCACTTTGAGGCAACTTGCACCTTCAATGTATGATGCTGCAAATATAGACACAACCTACGCTTGAGACAAAATGCCACCAGCTATACACAATCGGTTAGTGTTCCGAAAAGTCTAAAAGAGTCACTGAGAAGTTCTAGAAGCTACAGCAAGGTGCTGACAGTTTGGGCACGGGAGATAATAACTGAATGTACAAATTATTTTTATTATCATTAGGAACTTTCATAAATGTGTGTTCATCTGAAAATATTCATCAACAAAAGTATTTTATCAATTAATAAGGCAATAGTTAACAATTCACAGGCAGAATTCTTATTAGCAGATGTATCATACTCTATATAATATTATATCTTCATTAGTAAAATGTGTTCTTCAATAGAACTTAAAAAACTGACTAAATTAGACATTTCGTTTGCGGAACGAAAAATGAACACTTTTTCTATAGTTAGAGATTCCACGAGATGATTTAAAAAACAAAATGAAATGAAAGGTCTTGTTGAAAGGAGTTGAATATTATTTAAGGTATTCACACTTTGTCTCCAAAAGACAGGAAATATTTTGTTAAATATTTTCTACATTTTGATTGCTAAAAATAAAGTCTAAGTAGTTATCATGAACTGTGCTAAGCACAACCTCCGGGTGAAAAAAAAAACATGTCAAAGAAGATTTAGTAAATCCGATTTTTCAAAGTGTAATACTCTTCAAAGCACATACTATATTAATTTTATTTATATTCTTCCTTCATTAAATAAGTGATATCAACACATCCATACAGTGGTTAATATATTAGGAAATTCTTCTGATATTATTCAGTAAAAATCACTCCCGAAGGAATTTATACAGAAGCTCAACATCCAGCAATCCCTTAGAAGCATTTTTAAGAATTAATCCTGACATTTTTAAGAATTAATCCTCTGCTTTCAAAATATTTTTAAAATGACTCTAAATACTAAAGAATTCAGCATGCTCAATTTAAAACTGAGTTCATACAATCTTAGAAAATAGTCTTCAAGGAGCTGCACAACTGAGCTGATGTAGTAAAAATATAATGTCATGAAGTGATTTCCATTACACTTGATCAAATAGAGCCTGGTTCTGCTTAAGAGCAGTCTGAGGATCTATTCCAAAAAGTTTCTGTTTCCTTATTTTCTTTTTGTTTGATATATAAAATTTATTCTTCATTTTATGTGTTCTGTCATTCTTATCTGAAATATCTTCAAACTTCAAAACCGCAGCTTGTGGAAATTCAGCCTATATTCTTCATAGTTGACGCAGGCCAATGTCTGAGACAGAAAATTAGTCACCATTTAGAGTCCAAGAAAGCTGGTATTGAATGCTCATGAAAGATAACTGATGCATATAGTGATCAGAAGAGAACGGTTAGGAATTGACCAAAAACAAGCGTTTACTATTTTTATTCACACTGAAATTTTTCTTTAAAATATATAAACTGCAAATATTCATTCACAAAATTGTGCTTTCTAAGCAATTGACTAATAGTTAACATATTATATCAGTAATTCCTGATGATTGTTTTAATTAATCTACATTAAAAAAACAATAACTTTGATACTTTTTAATTCTATATTATATTTATTAATTTTTAACAAACATGTTTATTACCCACACTTTTTAATAATAAGTTCAATTGATTTTCCAATTATTTCTTCGGTTTAAATTATTTATAAGTATTGAATGCAAACTATATAAATTTTTTAAATTGGAAAATCATGAGTATGACAAATTATAAATTTTCATAATTTAAGTTTAAAACAAAATTTTATATCGTGCTTATAATATGTACTTCTTATTAAATATGTAGACATATTATGTAATTATAAACACGATATTGTATATAGTAATAAAGCAACTTTCATACCTCTTTCCAGCATACATGTTGGAGTGAACTTTGGACTCCAAAATCCATCTACGCTGCACTTATACACAGAATTTGAAGGATATAGTTTATATCCTTTTGGACAAAAAACATTGCATTCTGTGTAATTGCGGAAATGCTTACAGTCCTTAGTTATCAAGATATCAATAAAGAAGTTTGCTCCGTTGCAAAGAAATTGAGCTGAAAAATCAAAAGAAGACAATTCTATAAATATTCAAATTGTATACACTATTAGATTTTTATTATAATATATCATATTATATTCAAAGGTATGATTTTTTTTTACAATTTTTTACTCAAAGAGAATTTAAGAGATATAAATATATTTTTATACAATAAAGGTTTCAGTGAAGTTAGTTTTGATAATTATGGACATCATAAACATTAGAAATAATTAAATCCTGATTATTTTTTAATATTTATGATATATAAATGTTTATAAACTAATTTTGTTGAGTATTTTATGAAAAAATGGGTCTTAATTTTTCAAAAAGTCAACATGTAATTGCTCTCTTGTAAAACATTTAAAAAAACCACTGCATATTGACTGTGATACTGTGTGATATATTTATATAAATATTAACCATTGTTATAGCGTTGTCATGGAAAATATTTCGAGGATTTACAGCGATTGATGCAGAAGGGCGGAAACACAACATACATTGTTCAACGTTAACTGCAATCAAATTTGGGAAATTTTATTTTGAAGAGTGTAATCTTTTTAATTACTCATAATGAGATAATTAAACGTTGTTAAATGGTACAATTGCTTTTATGTATGAAAGAAGAATATCATGATAAATACTACATATTTTAACTCCAATTATAATCTGGAAGTTCTAGGCTCCTTGGAATGAAAATGACTGATTCGATCGTATTTAAAAACAACGGAAATAAGATGTTACTGTGCTGCTCTTTTTATACACATTTGTTAAAGTGAGTTTCTTCTTTTTTTTTTTTTTTTGGTAATGATAAATATTTGAAAGAAGGTACTCAAGGAAGGTAAAAAAGCGTCTCATATTCTTAAACATATTACAACGTAAATCGGCTATTTTGGCTTCCCGCTTGTAGATATCAAAACAAAGTGTTGTTTAATATGAGAGACTTGCAGTGAATTTGACATTCTTCTGACAATTCAATTAGCCACTGCTTTTATAGCCTTGTGAATGGATATAGTATTATGCTAAGTTGTATATTCAGATTGGGAAATACAATGATAAATATTTACATAGAGAGAAAAACTTATATATAATTTTATGTAAGAATTATCATAAGAAAGTTTAAACTATATTTCAAAGGAGTATTAAAGAAATTATGAAAAATGTGCAAATATTTCAATTATTTGCAAAAAACTTGAAACTATACATACAAATTTTACCAAAATTTATATATTAAGTTTCGAATCAAATTTGATAATCTAAATTTTTTAACAGGATACTTACTAATATAAAATTTCAAAACGTTAAAAAATAACCTCGTAATAATTTCAGATCAGTTTCTTCTCAGTTTGTTTAAATTTAATATAATTTACTCTTTTGTTTTTTAAGACTTTAATGATTGCTGAGAAAAAAAGAGATTATACAAATTAAACCTTCATAAAAGTATTAGAATTAATTCAAAGTCAAAATCTGGGATTTCATATAAAGTTAAAAAATTTCTTTAAATAGAGGGAATTAGAAAATACACTATTGGATATTAAAATTGCTACACCAAGAAGGCGACATGCTACAGACGTGAAATTTATACGAAAGGAAGAAGGTGCTGTGACATGCAAATGATTAGCTTTTCAGCGCATTCAGACAAAGCAGGCACCAGTAACAACACCTACATTGTGTTTAAATGAGGAAATTGTTAGGCCGGTTCCTCATACACAAATTGCATTTGAACGTTGTTGCCTGATAAAAAGTTGTTGTGATGCCTCATGTAAGAAGGAGAAATGCGTACCAGCACGTTTCTGACTTTGATAAAGGTTGAATTGTAAAGTACCGGGATTGCGGTTTATCTTATCGCAGTATTGCTGCTCGCGTCGGTCGAGATCCAATGACTGTTAGCAGAATATGGAATCGATGGGTTCAGGACGGTAATACGGAACGCCATGCGGTATCTCAACGGCCACCTATCACTAGCAGCCGAGAAGACAGGCATATTATCCGCATGACTGTAATGGATCGTGTAACCACGTCACGAGCCGTGAGTCAAGAAACGGGGTCGTTTGGAAGACAACAAGTATCGCACAAACAGTTCGACGACGTTTGCAGCAGCATGGACTCTCAGCTCGGAGATCATAGCTGCGGCTTACCTTGAAGCTGCGTCATAAACAAGAGCGCCTTCAATGCTGTGATCAATGACGAACCTGGGCGCACGACTGGCGAGACGTCATCTTTTCAGATGAATCCAGGTTCTGTGCACAGCATCATGAATCTCGCATCCGTGTTTGGCGGCATCGTGGTGAACGACTGGCAGCGTGCATTCGTCATCGTCATACTAGCCCATAACCTGGCGTGATGGTATGGGGTGTCATTGGATAAGCGTCTCGGTCACCTGTTGTTCGCATTGACAGTGCTTTGAACAGTGCACGTTACATTTCTGATGTGTTACGACTCGTGGCTCTACCCTTTATTCGAGCCCTGCGAAACCCTACGTTTCAGCAGTATAATGCTCGACCGCATGTTGCCGGTATTGTACGGACCTTCCTTGATACGGAACATGTTCGGCTGTTGCCCTGGCCAGCACGTTCTCCAGATCTTTCAGCAATAGGAAACGTCTGGTCTATGGTTGCCGAGCGACTGGCTCGTCACCAAACGCCAGTCACTACGGTTGATGAACTGTGGCATCGTGTTGAAACTGCATGGGCATCTGTACCTGTACAGGCAATCCAATCTTTGTTTGACTCAATGCCTAGGCATATAACTGCTGTTATTACTGCCAGAGGTGGTTGCTCTGGGTACTGATTTCTCAGGATCTATGCAGCCAATTTTTTTGAAAATTTAATCACTTTTTATTTTTAGTATAATATATTTGTCCAATAAATATCATTTTGTTATCTGCATTTCTTCCTGGTGTAGCAATTTTAATGGCCAGTAGTGTATAAATTATAATGGAAAATTTGCAAACTCCCACACGCACATACATATATGGCTTTATGACAGCATATCATAAGGAAATTTAATTCAAAGTTTTTTTAAAAAATTCAATTAAAAATTAATTTACAAAACTTTTTTTACAAAATTTCCTTTTGAAATATCTATAAATTCTTACTCATTCGTATAATATAACAAAAATACTCCTTATATAAGTAACATTACAGAAATTAGCGAATTATCTGCGAACATAAAGATTATGTAACATGATGGGATTGTTAAGAGAAGCACTGTTTGCTTACAGTTTGCTAGTTTTAAGGTTCATTTTATGTTTCTGAATCTTGAAATATAAATGGAAGTACTTCATAGAATGAATTTTCTAATGACATGCTAAAATCTCGAAATTATTTTATATTTTAATGTTTAATTCTTCCAAAATTATTAGGAAAATAAATTGGAATACATTTTATCAGTATTAATGCAAAGAAAGAAAAAGTTCTGGTTAATAATAAATTAATTATATTATTAAAATTCTATTTGAATTCAATATAGTAATTGTTGGTTTGTTTTTTACACATTTTATTGCTATGTACTCAACAGGAACTTTTACTGGATTGATAATAAAGCATTAAAAATGATTTGAATCCATGAAAATATTACAGTTAACATAAGTGGTTATTTTTACAATGAATTACTTAAAATTACTTTTATAACTTTACATTTGATTATGTCTTAGACCATAATTAATTTCTTTGGAATAGAAAATTTATGTTTTTAAAATTTTTAAAATTTCTTTTATTTTAACGGTGATTAGAAACGGGAATAAATTATTGCAAAATTCAAATATGAAGTTTATAATATGGGAAGTAAGTTTCTGGCAGTACTTAATATAAGATTCAACTAGAAAGATATTGTCTACATTTTATATGAGCAGATCAATTAGAACAATGATAATATAAAATTGCTTCCGTATTTCTCATTCTTCTCTGTAATTATTTACGCTGATGTAAATTTGATATATAGAAAGACAGTTTTAAGTATACATTTATTGAAAACATATGGAATGATAGAGTGCATTATAAAAAGTAAATTTTATTTACAGTCAAACTGTATTTAGATTACACGCAAATGCACACAGATTTTTTGGTACTTAAAAAATAAGGTTGTTTGCATAAGGAAAGAAGCGTTTTCTTAAGTAATGAATAATGTGAAACTCTTCGAATATATTTGAAGTAAACAAAAAAAACGTGTAAGACGAAATTCAAATCTTTGAATATATAACTGTTCAAATGAAGCATTTTTAAGAACTTAAAATTTAAAATGGAGTTTTAAATTCTAAATGAAGAAAAATTGAGACTGATGTAAAGAATAATAAAAAAAATTATGAATATTTTGTATGAGTATAATAATAGGGCAATTATTTTTTCTCTGCTATGATTGTAGTTATGGAATTTGGAATACAAATCTACATCGCTTCAACTTTGTTAGAGAGGATTGATTTATCAAAACAAAAAATCAATCAATATGAAATATTTCAAATGCATTTTAGCAAGATAAAATATGAATGTTTTATTACTAAAATCATATTTGTATGCAATAAGACAATAATTAAAGTTTGAGTGAAAAACTATGATTTGTCATTTATTATTTGTGGGAAATGAATATGCAAGACATTAGATTTTATAAAAATACTTATATATCATACAATTTATACTTTTATACTTATAATTATATAAAAATAATAATGTACAAGAGTAAATATCATAATATATTTTACAGTAAGGTATATTAATGGAAAATTCATATTCCTTAATTTAATTGTTAAATTTTATATTATATTCATTTACTATTAATATTAAATATATAAGGTGGTATTGTAAATTAGCAATTTATTTAATAAAACACCAGCCTATTAAATAATATATTGCTCAAAATCAAAATTATGCAAAGTTCAATAATTTAAATTTAAATTACGTGATGAATAGTAAAATTAATTTAATTTGTTAGAAAATAAAATTTCTAATTAATATATAGTTTCATATAAATATTTTTTGAAATGGCATATATAAATCCTAAAGGAGTAATAATTTTCCTTTTTCTTTCTGAAATTTATATTAATACATTAAATATTATTTTTGAAAACTTGTATATTATTATCGAATTGTACCATGTGTCTAATAGCATATATTTTTAATTGTAATACAAATGTAGGATATATACAAGGAAATTGAATCTTATGTATAAGGTTATATAAAATAAAGAATGAAACTGTGAAAAATACTGAATAACCTATGAATGTAAAATTTAGGAATACTTAAAAAATAAAAATATTTATTTGTTAAAACAATTTACGTAATATATATATGGATATAATAGCATCATAAAAGTCAAATATGACTTGTAATTATCTAAAATTTATTTTCTGTAACTTATTCATTGCTTTATTAGTTAATCCTTAATTAATATTTTTAATAAAATGAATCCTCATGTCGTGAATGCACCGCTGTCCATGAAACACGAAAGTCATCAGCAAAAAGATAATCAGCATTTAAGATGATAACGATCAGATTGATTTTGGATACATAAAATAGAATTTTTATTAAAATTCTTCTTTTACCGTATGATTAAATATTTCGTGTTAATATGTACTTTACTGCGATATCAATTAGATGAAGTTAATGTATTTTTTGAAGTACATTTTTGAACAAAAGTTATGGTTTTACCAGAAAAAAGATATTTCATTTGTAATTACATAAAATGTTATTTGTATTAGAGGTTGGTTGGTTGGGTTTTATGGCGCAAGGTCCAAAAAAGGACACGCTGCTCCAGATTTGTATTAGAGGATCATAGATATATGAAAAATTACTTTCTGTATCCCTTCAGCTGTTACTATTACTAAGTATATATCACTTTGTAAATAATTTCGGACCCTTTAATAGATATGTTATTAATGAAATGATGTTTTTTTTTCATTCATAAAGTCCTAATTTCAATAAGATTATTTTATAAAATTTTATTTCCTTTAGTCCTTTATTTATTATTGTTTGTAACAGATTTCACGTTCCAAAATGTTTATTATCATTCGAAAATCCAAACCATCTACTATAATGTAAAATTGTTTTTTTGTTCATTGAAAACATATTAAAATGAAAAAAGATTATTAGTTTTTAACGACGCTGATTTTAGTTTTACTTTTTATGAGTCCTAAGAAATCCCTCCTTTAAGAAGTAAACTGTACATTAACGTGATTTTTATAATTTTACCAAGCAATTATCTATAGGCAAATTTTGTTTGCAATACATATATTTTCCAATTATATAGCTAATGTTAAAGAAAGTTAACTTTACACCAAGAAATCAATGATAACTATATTTGATATCTATTTATAAAAAAAGGTATATTTTTTACAAACTAATTATTTAATTTATTATTAAAATAATTACTTTTGACGTAAAAACTGATAGCTACATTTGATGTGTATTTTAAGACATACTTTTTCGTAGAATGGTTAAAGATTTTGATATTCTTACTTACCATACTCACATCGATCTCCTCTGTAATAATCATAACATGCACATTGATTGTTTGGAAGGCATGTTCCCCCAAATTTACATTCTGGATCACAAGTAACTACAATAAATAAATAGTCAGTGAATTTAAGGTATTGTATGGAATAATAATTATATCATACCTTTAATTATAACCATTACTTATTATATATTTATTTACGGTTCTTATTGAAGTACTTTATAATATAAAGCATCTTTATACAGGATAAGTTCACTAAACATGAATAAAATGTCTTACCAATAATTTCAAAATAATTAATAGTTTCAAAGAATTATCTGATTCGTTATTTTTTATTAATATAATATTTTTGAGGGATAAAATTTGAATAAATTGAAATTTACCTGGTTTGGAACTAGAAATATCGTCATCTACAAGCTGCTGTTGACCATAATGGCTGCTATTAAGGTTATCAACTAAAAAAGCAAGAGTTTATTTTATGAAATGTGTATTCAATTATAACTATATATAATTAAAACATATATATGTTATATATGCTTACACACATACTAGTATTTAGGTACGTGTATACTTTTATATATGTGTATGAATGAATGTTTGCGTGCCTGATTGTGTGTTCTACTTAAATTATGTTATTATTTTCAGAAAATATCTTAATAACATTAATTTAAACATTGATGGCCCATATGAATACTATTTTTTTCAAAAGAATATAAAATACGGTGACATTAGTTATCAAAGCTCAAATGTATCATAAAAATAAAATAAAATTACTAATTATTATTTAAATAATTACACATTGTTTGGCAAAATTTAAGCAATAATTTAACTTTTAAGTATATGGCCAAGAAATTGTGGAGAAACGAGGCTTGCAATCAGTACAATGAAAACGTAGTTCAGTAGAAGAGTGATAAGTATGTATGGAATGTAACACATAATGGAATGTAACGTATAATAGAATGTAACAATACTATGAATTCAATAAAGCGTTGTTTGAATCCATACTGTTAACTTACTAATTTTTGAAACAAGTTATCATCATCGTTTAATTCAAAATTTTTGCATTATCGCTTAAATATAAAAAACGCCATGAATTCCATGTCTTTCAGAAAATTTCTGGAGGAGTTGCGGCAAAAATTACCCGTTGCGTCTTGTCAATCAACGTATATTTATTAAACATATCTCTGAATTATTATTTGATTTTCAATAAATATTATATTTTAGATTCTTTTACTTATAAATCACTGAATTCTATGAGAATAATAGCATAAAAACATTAATAAAAGTAATTCTTACATAGATTCATATAGCATGTTAAATTTTTAATAAACTTTGCTATACATATGCATTTAGTAAATAAAATTTGAGTAAATTGAAATTTACCAGATACAGAATTAGAAAATGAATCGTCATTCACTAACTGCTGTTGTCCATAATGGCTGCTAACAACCTCACGAACTAGATAAATATGAATATAATTTATAAAATATTTATAAGCCTAAAATATATATATATATATATATATTGGCTAATGAATTAAAAATCATTTAATATTTTCATTCAAATGTATGGTAGGTATGCTAGGGTAGAAATATGCAATTTCTTTTTATCTCAGGTTCAGCGTAATCGAATGCTATGATAAGTAAGGAGTCAGACAATTACATTTTAAGATAAAAAAGGGAAATGGAAGAAAAGGACAGATTATTCAAGATTTTAACTGGACTTAATGTTGTTGCCCATTTAGCAAAGGCTTCAATTTCGAAGACAGCAAATCACAATGGGTTTTCAAAAGAAGCCATATCATAATTTCGTTCCAGAACCCCTTCTGAGAAAAAAGCAAAATTAAATTACAGCTGTCTAGGTAACAATGAGTTTGGATGTCTAAAGAATAAAAATGAGTAATGTGATCAATAAACCATGATGCAATTTATTGCACTTATGAAGACGTGGAATTTGTCAAAAGCATCCCCGAAATCATGAATCCGTCTTGATTTACTTTCACTACATAAGGGTTTGCAAGGACTATCATAATATGCAGCGTAATGTGTTAAACTGGAAACTAACACACTCAACCTATATATACTGGCAGACCAGGTGCATTTCTCAGTGTTGTATTTTTGTTCTAATGGTGACAGAGTGTAGACTATTCTGCACTTATGTATCATGCCAGAAATGTTCAAAATTAACTTTCTGAATTCCATGATCTTGCTTTGGCTACCACAGAACCCAAATATTAAATATCTATAGAAAATGTGTATGGGATGGTTGGAAGGAGCAACCCAGATCACTCTCGTTTTCCATCTAATATAAGAGCTCTAAAAAGTATGTTTTTATGTGGCCTAAAACTACTCCAGAAATATATAGACTTGATGTTCAAACACAAATAAGTAAACTTTATTTTCCAAGTAAACAGTGGTCAAACAAAATAATAATTTGAGCTTCTGATTCCTCGGCTAGTGTATGTAAATACGTATACAGTAAGCCCACGATTAATCCTTTTATAATATTAACTCAAATCAAAATATAAAAACTGATTGAAATTTCAAAAAATGATTTACGAAGTTGTAGATATTCAGCGATTTAGTACAAAGCCACAATGTACAGAAAATAATTCAAATAATAGAATGGTTAAAACAAGGATTGATTTTTGTAATTTTTTTTATACTATAACGTGAACAACCGATCTGAGAAAGAAAGAAATACACTATCTGTAACACTATATCTTTATTTTAGTTGGTCAAACTACTTACCGTCAGCTGCACTTTTAGATCCTCGTTTGAATATCTTGTTACACAAGTTGGAGTTTAGAGTGGTATAATTATCCAGAAGCATCCTCGAAGTACCTTATAAATTCTTCCAAAAGTTGAGGAGTACTCACCTACTCCTGCTCTTTTAGGTATTCCCACAGGAAAATATCCAGTGGAGTCAGATCAGATGAAGGAGTAGGCTAGTCTTTGACACCATCGTTATTTGTTTTTTGGATTTCATAAATGAAGTACTGCTTTACTGGAAATATCTAGTGAGCAGGCATGCCATCATATTATAGCCATAATTTACTAACTTTAAGCAAAAACAAGTTCTTCCCAAAATGGAGTATAACATTTTGAAGTAATTTTAAATGTCATGCAACTCTAAAAAGATAATCATAAAGTGTTGGTCCAATCTATTTGTTATTGTAATCTGTACACTACAGTAAACCAAATTTGATGTCGAGCGTAGGTAACATATCTAAGTTTTTGTAGAGCTTGGTAATAGGTTATTTGCTTAGATACATGTCATTCCTTGAAAAAATATACCTTATTCATACAAATTATATCTGCCAAGAATATTGGCTTAACCTCTATTTAGTACTTTACAAAGTTGCACTACACATAGTATCCCTAGACGCTCATGCCAATTATAATCTGCTGTTACATTGGTTGTTTCTTTCAGTTAGAATTTAATTAAGATTTTTAAATTTGATTTTTAGAGAGGCCACAGTTGCGACAGAACTGTCTTGTGCTGCTTCCTTATATGCTAATGTGTATACTAATATTGCATTCACTTGGAATGACAATTTTACTTTAATTGGTATGTCAGATTGAACTTGATTTGTAATGCAGTCAATGTTTTATGAATTTTATAACTGTCAAAATAATTATGAAAATATTATGAGCTGGTTGAGAAACTATGCTCGCATTACACAGCTGACGATGAGCATTTTGTTCACATCCACTGTATTGTAAACCCCTCTCAACTCTCAGTTTGCAAACAAGCTTCATGACTATGGTCATTAACATACTACAAACCCAAGAAGATTTCACTTTTATAACTGTCTCAGGTTAATGGATGTGACATTATTTAATTATTAGCATTCTGGAAAAAAACTTTATAATAAAGTGCAATCTGAGTTGAATTGATGAGACACAGTTTTACGTACTGTGTACTCTATTCTCTAAAACCTAATAATACAATTATGCAAATGTCGATGTTACATTCGCGGTCTTTATTTCCAGGAATCAAAAGCGATAGTGGTTATTGAACGGTGTCGTGATTTGGCTGAAAGATATTTATTTTCCTTCCATTTAAACTTAATGAGGTCATACTGTTGAAAATCATGAAAAACAAGTGGAAGTTTTGAGCTTCAGTACTTTTTATCTTATGTAACCAGTCATTAGTAACAAAAAAAAATACTTTTGTAAATGTCCTGAATGAATCTTTTAGTACCAAATAGATGGTTCTGTACTATTTTATTAATCATTTTATACTTGACCTTAGTTTTCGAACTAGCAATATTAACTCTACAGCTTTTTAAAGGTGGCACTTTATTCAGAGGAGATTGAATATATTTTACAATAAATATACTCTGTTCTTATGAAATAGAAGTAGCTGCTCAGAAATTTCATTATTGGCAAATGAATTTAGAGGGCAATGCAGTTGTAACTGCATTCCATTAAAAATTTAATATAATATAATTTATAATTTACAAAAATTTGAATTACATTTAAAATAGAAAACAGAAAACTACGTATATATTCTTATATTAAATTATATAATATTTTTGTTCATAATTTTCCTCTAGGTTTACAATACGTTTCATTTTTACTTTATTTATATATGTTGCCTTTGTAACAATTGTATGATAATCTTGTGTGTGAGGTTATTACCTGCAAAATTTAATGCTAACATTTGCATTTTAGAGTTAAATGTCATTCAGTCTAATATTGAATTAAGATAATATTAATAATATATTTTTATTTTAACAAGCTTAAAATATTGATTTATTCCAGTTTCATTTAGTGAAACAGAATATATTCATTTTATTTCACTTTTATAGGTCTGTCACACACACTTTGCATTATCTCATTAAATTTTTGTGGTTCTTTTAACAAATAAATCTCTGACGTACTTTATACGTAATCACATAAAAATATATCTCGTTAAATATAAATATAGAAAATAAAAATTATTAGTTTTGGGATATTTGATATGTCTTCTACATATGATGGTAGTTTTTTTAATATAATTTTTATCAAGTTATTAATTCGAAATAAATTTCTTAGTGAACATTTTCAGAAATTGATAGTAAAATCATGCTTACTTCTGCAATCTTCAAACTCGGCAGTTGGTGTCCACACGCCAATAGATTGAAGACATTTTGTTTTAATCTTCGAAGTTCCGTCAGGGAATTTAAGACCATTAAGGCAAGTAACTGTACATGTCCTGGCCGATTGATAAAAATAAATAATTCACTGGTTTAAATATTAAGTACTAAGAAGAAAAATTGAATAATATATTCTTTTAATTTTAATCCTTTCTTCTAAGCCTTTTTAGTTAATTTAAATAAAAGTACCTAATGGTTAAAGATAATTTTTGTAGAAACAAAATGCTCATTTGCAATCATTATATTGCAACAAGATTCTTTGGAGTATATCTTCACAATGGCATTTAACTCGCATTGAATTCAACTATTATTTCAAACAATTACATAATTTGAATAAACTTGTAATTAGACATAATTTAATAAAAGATAAATAATAATTAAAATAATAATTAGAAAATATAATAATAATTAGGAGATATAAATAAATTTTCATAAAATAAAAATTAGGAAAATGAAATAGATATTTTAAATAAAGAAGATATTTTTTTTATTTCCTATGCATTTATAAGAGGCATAAATTACAAAGTAAGGACCTTAATGAATATTTCTTTAGTTTTGTTTGTGAAATATATTATTTACTTTAAAATGAATGAATTTAAAAATCAAATTAAAGAAGCTTTCTTCTATTACATTAAAATGGAGTTTTTATATTTTTAATTAATTAGCAAACTCATAATTAACCAAAATTAAACATATCTGCTGCATCAAATTGGGGAGGTTCCATTTCGAACTGGAATTTAAAGGAGTCAACAATGTAAAAATGGGAAAAATAAATATAACTAGTACCGTATTTTAAGGTAAGAATTAATAGTAAAATATTTAAACAAATAAAAATGTTTTATAGAAATAAATTCTTATATATTAATAACATTTCTTACCATAATTGTTTAAAATAATTTCTTACATTATTTTTATAGCTATTTTCGAACTATTTTTATTTTCAATTATTGCTTCAGTCAAGAATATTTTTTTATAAGAATATTATAAGTTCATGTAATACTAAATACTTTTTTATTATGCAGAGTAATGTAATTAGGTTTTCTTTGATTTATTGTTCCCACTTTTTACCATAAGTTTCTAGTAACTCACAAAGATTAACCATGTTATTAAAACTTCTAATTTCGAGCATTAAAAGGAAAATAATGGTATATATAGAATTTGGGTGGTGTTAAGCAAAATAAGCCAAATTTGATTTGTGTTTACTACAAATCCAGAAAGAATTTTTTTAATTATAACAATCTCTTAGATATACGTTAACTTGTCACACTTTTATATTGTTTTGTAGACTTGGATCATGTTTGTTAATATAATGGGAAATTTGTATTCGTAATGAATTCGTAATTTGGCCTATGATGACAACATTAGCTAGGTTTGAACACAATGTAAACATAATGCTATACACATTTGGTAAAATTAATTATAATTTCTGGGGGTGAAGGAATCATTATTTTTAATTAAAGCCTACGATGCATTTGAGCATTATTTAGCATACATTTTTTAATTTTACGTAAAATGATGAAATAAGACTTTTGTAGTGATTTTGGAGTTACATTGACAAAAATACATTATTTAAAAATCACTAAGATTGGAAGATTAAAATATTTTATTGGGATTATTTATAAATTTCCCACACCATGGTTAATTTAATTTTATTATTATCTATGTATTGCATTAGTTAGAATCTCACTATCAAAATTTCCTTAAATTTTTAATTTAAAGCTCAATGTTAGCTATGTTTATCTCAAAGACAATTTTTAGTTTATTTAAATTGTTAATCTTTCATAAAACAAGAAAATGTTGAAAGTTATTTGTAAGCTTTGTTTATTCTAATTAAAAATATTGAAATACTTGTAATCAACGGTAAAGAATGTTTAACTTAATAATTTTAGTATTGATTCTTTAAAAATAAGTGCTGTTAGGATGCACGAAATGTAATATATAAAAACAGAGTTAGTGACTCATATGGGTAAAAATGTGATGAAGTTTGAATTTATTCACTATTTGTAAAAATTCAGAATAAGTTAATAAAATATTGTTCCAATGATTGCTGCAATTTTCTACAGTTTAATGCCAATGTTCTGATTGATTACTGAAATCATGACATCTAAATTCAACATTTTCGTGTAGAAATACGGAAAACAAGACAGCATGCAGAGATTTATAGAAAGGATGCAAAAGAGGACTCATTAAAATTGTAAAAAATATTAGTTTTATATATATATATAGAGCTCTTACTATCATCAAAATATCTGAGTCATTTCCTTGGTATTGATTCTAGAACTAAAATCAGATTTCAGAAATAAATGATTTAAATGTGTATTTAGATCACTAAGCTGTAAATTAGCCATAAATTTCCAAATATTTTCTGCCATAAATATAAAAATGAGTAAACAAATATTAAAGAAACACTAAGTTAGTCTTTCATTTAAATAAGAAAAATACAAGGTAAACAAGAAAGTTCTCGCTGTTTGTAATGTCACAAAAGAACATAAACTACAGAGAGTGTATCCTATTGTTAATTCTCGAAATAATCACCATTGACATTCTGCATCTTCTACCAATATATTTCAAGGTGTGTAACACCCTTGAGTAAAACTCGAAGGATTTTGACACAAAGAAGTCCGTGAGTGATGACACAAGTCTGCTTCATTGCTTAAGGAATTTCCACGAAAATGATTATCAATTGAACGAAAGAGGTGATAATCTGATGATGGAAGGTCAGGTGAGTAAGGAGAATGTCAGGATGTCTCCCAACCAAGTCGCTTAATGATATTCCTCAACCCAAGCAACATAAGGCCTTGTATGATCAGCAAGGAACAGTACATTTTTGCTATTAATTAGTGTTGGCTCTTGTTTTGCAATGTCTGTTGCACACGTTTTGATTGTTGTGAATTCAAGTCCACAGTGAATGTTTAGCTAATTGGTAACAGCGCATGGTGAACCAATTAACAATTAATCCATCAGAAACAAAGCATAATCTTGCGTGAGTTGGCAGTGCGAGACAGTTTTCTGGGCCAACAACCAATGTTTGAAGCATATCGGAATATCATATAGGACTCACTTTTCGTCACTGGTCAGCACTGTATTGAATATAGATGCGCTGTTCTGGCGAGACAGCAATGGTATTCAGGCTGCCATTTTTTGCTGCTTATGGACTTCGCACAACATGTGAGGGAGGAAAATAGTTTCTCATTCTATATGTCTTACCTATGAGGTGAAGATGAAATATAACTGTTTCTCCAGAAACGTTAAATTGTCTAGCAAATTTACCGCACATTTGACTATGCTCTTTCACAGTGACCACACCTATAGATTCGTCATCTAAGACCTGCAGTTATTCACTGCGAACTTCACAAATGATTAAATATCACAACCAGAATTAGTTAAACCAATGCCTTGCATTACGTTCAGTCACAGCACTATTCACAAATGCTTCACATATGCGGCGACTTCATAACTTTAAATCCATAAAGAAAACAAAAATGTAACGAGCTACTTGGATACGTTCATTTATCTTCGCTACTGTACGAGTTACAGTTGATGAATATGCTAGGTGGGTCTGCTTTTATAAGGACATATATACCTGTTTTTGAGTGACAAGTGTGTTAACTACGTCATACACTAATTTTTATGCTTATTCTCATTTCCTTGAATGGCAACACGAAAACTGCAAGAACATTATTTAATTAATAGTTTAACATTTCTCAAGCTTCTAATCAATAACACTGAATAAACTATTTTCATAGTATACAATATACTTTTTTTCTGGAAAATTAAAGCACGAAAAAATAATGGGCATGTGAATTTAATAAATTTATATGCCAAAGATAGCAATAATTACATTTAATTTGGAAAAATATCTTGCTCTTTAAATTATTTTATGTACTATCTAATTTGTTAAAAGTTAATACTATTTTGTATATATCCAACAATGACTATTAATGGTATTGTAATAAACATACATTGCTTCAAAGAAGGTGAAGAAGAATTATTCTTAATAAGTTTGCATTAGGAAGTAAAAAGTTTTAAATGCAAAATGCTAGATATTGATTTTTGCATAAAGCACTGAAATAAGAAATATGATAATTTAGTTATCTAAAATCTATTTAAATTCTATGTAGTCCCTAATAGCATTCTTAATATTTATCTATAATTTATATTTACATTTTATGAGATTTACTTAAGGAAGCTACTAACATCAATTTAAATAATGATGTTTTAAAATATTGAAAACACATTTGAATATTCTTTGAATGGTCTGTATGATAGAAGTGTCATTAGGCAAGACAAAACATTAAATGACTTAGCGTCAGGAAATGCGAATTTGCTACACCTTGTGTTTTCGCTAACATTGATGATAAAGCGAAACTGTGAGACCTGCATTACCACCCAGTGTGGTAATTTCAAAACCTCTTGGTTAATTATTTTTTCCCTTTATATTCCTATCTTCAGTATCTAGTTGGAAGCAGAGTAATACATATATTTTGTCATTTTATCCATTTCTTTCTTGCGTTTTATATCGCTGCTAAAGACCCAAGGAAATGTTTCTTGAACATATATTGCTACATGATTACCAAATGTCTAAGTATGCTCACTTTCTTTGGAAAATTTGTAAGCGTTACATAAATAAAAATTTATTCAATATATTTATATATATAGTATTTTTTTATTTATTAATAAACCGGGGAGTTTTAGTTACTCCATGATTAAAAAAAGATGAATTAAAATTGTATTCAGATCAAATCTATGTCTTGCAAATTTTAGTTATAGAAAGATAATACATTCGTATCTGTTTACATGATAGAACAGTAAACATACCATTTGTAATTACTCTTTTTACATGATTTACCTCCATTTAAGGGCACTATAATGTCAGGACAATGATCTGAAATAAGAATTGTATACTTTAATGAATATTGTTATATTTTATTGCCTTCTTTAACTATTAGCGTAAAATTTGTTTTAAAAATGCTTGGTTCTTATTTTACTTCGTAACTTTACTTCAGATACTTTATGGAAATTTAAACTATGTTTAATTTTCCATAAAGTATCTGAAGTATATCATAAAGTATCATAAAGAACCACTTATACTTATCTCTTCATGTATATCTTATCACTTATATACCTATCACTCACCTTTTAACTGATGTTTACTGTATATTTTATTTATATAACAATACTTTTTATAATTATATCTTATAAATATATTAATCTCAGAAGTTATAAAATATGTACTATTTATTTTATGTGTAATATTCAATATTCATTAATTTGGCGCAAAATAGGAAACATTGAAATATTTTCATTATTTTCAAATTATTTCATAATATTATGTGCAATGTGATATTTCTTCAAAATGAAAATATGTATTCAAAAATTAAAATATTTTTATTTTTGAAAATACATAGTCATTTTACCGTCATTTTTACGATAGAGAAGATGTGGATAATGATCTAAAACGACACACTAACACTTGTTAAGTTTTATTTACATAATTTTTTAACAATATTAATCTCCATTTAACATTATATCAAATATTGATTCTGAGATTATTTTATATGAAATATAAATTCTATGATTTCATATTATATATATATATATATATATATATTTTTTTTTTAAAATAAAAATTAAATGTTTTAAATTATATAAGTGTATAAGTACTTATTATATTTTATTAATATACACCTGAGCTTTATCACCATTTGCATAAATTTTTTTTTATATTATTTTTATTCTGAAATAATTGGAATATTTTGCTTAGTTTTAGATTTTTAAAATAGGTAAAATATAAATATATTAAAAATATTTATTAAAATTAATGTTTAAATGAAAAATTGAAATTTATTATTACTTTCTAATATGCAAATTTGCATAAGTATATAGATAATGTTCAAAATTTAAAAGTGAATAAATTTATTTCAATTCCATTTAAATAATTAGCATATGCGTTAAATAAATTAATGAAATATTGGGCACTCAAGTTTTTCCTTGAATAGAATCTTATTCCCTTACCTGTATCATAATTGCTATTTTCTCTATTACTGCCTGTAAAAATAAAAATATACATCAATATTTGCTGTACATGAGTTAATTATAAAATTTGATATTGAGCAAAAGTAAAAATATGAGATAAATATCATATACGTTTTTATTGCTTTACGTAATTTTGTTTATCATTATGAATTATAAACAAGATTATGAAAATATATGAAAAATGAATTTTTTTAATTACTTTGAAAGTCTCGTTAACTTTTTTAAGAGCATATTGTGTTAATTTAAAAAGTTTCATAATTTTATAAAAAAATATATATATTTACTCTGATAATTTTTATATTTTTATGAATTTACAGACTTTATTCTGTCGTAGATCTATTTTTCTACTAAATGATGGTTGGTTGGTTGGTTGGGTTTTGTAGTGGAAGGTTCAAAAAGGACAAGCTGCACCATTTCTACTAAATGAAAATATTTAATGTTTAATAACTGATAATTCATAATATTTATACATTTAATAATGATTTCCTTAACTAGAAGTAAAATTTTTGTTTAACTTCTACTTAAAATTTGATATTTATGGAATTAATAGTCTATTATTTATGCTGGTTTACCTATTTTTAGTACATAAATATTTTTAATATTCCTAATTCATTTACCAATGAAAATTACTTTTCATTACTAAACACACAGCTTTCGTTAAATATGTTGAAATCATCATCGAAACGTTCGTAATTTTTTTCTTGCTTTATTTATATTTAAGCAGTTTTTTGTTGGATCAGAAAACTTATAATAAAATAAAAAAATTTTTCCAATAATTGTAATTGATAGAGAATAGTGAAAAATTAATTTCATGAGGTTATTAGTTTGATGAAAATTATTATATTTAATAAGATAATGCGAAAATAACATATAAATCATTCTAATTTTGAAACAAAGCTCTCTAAGTTTTTAAATTTTCTATTTAAGCTTAGAATTTTTTTCTGAAAATAGCTGTTCTATTTTAATGTATATTAAATTAATAATTAAATTTTTTGTTATCCAGTTTAACCCATATACTTTGTATCACCTAATTGTGCTATTTCATTTAATATCTAAAAATGTCTATTGATTTGTTGTTCCCATGAAGTTCCAATAAATGTCACGAAAAAATTTAGGAATTTCTTCATGGATAAAATTAATAGCTTTAAAAAATATTCCTTATATCCAAAATATATATTTTATAGTAAAACGAATTATGAAAGAATGAAATGCATTTTATTCTTAAAATATTTAAATGTAAGTTAAATATATTTAAATATTTGTTTGCATTTCTTTGTAATTTTATTTCTTCCTATTTTCTACATTTAATTATTTATAGTAATAAATTTAAAATTCTATTATTTACTCGGAAGTGAAAGTAGTATTTTAGGATATAATTTAAGTAACAATTAATGTTTAAATATTGTTAATTAAAGTTTAATTTAAAATGCTTAAACGAACTATCAAAAATCTTAAAAGTAATGTTTAAATAAACTGAGTTCCTAAATGTGTTCTGCCAAAACATTATATGAATTTTTCTAATACAAATATATTGCGAAGTATTAAAATGGGTATTAGTTTGATTACTTATCAAACTGATTTTAAAATTAAAAATAAATGAAAAAAGTAATTAACACTCTGCATCTAATGATTTAATACTTGGTCTGAGAAAATTTTATTTATTATTATGATATATTCGATAGATTTTATCCCAATGAACGTATAAAAACTGAAAGTGTTTTTTTTAATAGTAACTATTGTAAGCAAAAGAAAAAAAATTGTTAAATTTTCGTCTCAAGTTTGCTTACCTTAAAATTACAAAAAATTTAGGTAGTTTCTGATAACACGTGTACCAATTTATTAATTATTGTCCAAAACATTTTAATTTCCATATAATTAATAACACATTACTATGTTTATAAGGAATATGCACTCGTAATATTAACTTAAATATTACGTTTAGCTTAATTTAATTTAATTATTTGAACTACATATCAAAAGTAAAACTTAAATTGAATTAAAAATTTATAATTTTCAAATTTGTCAAAAAATTATTTTTTTGTGTTTAATAGAGAAAAAGATAAATTTTGTTAATTCTTGAAGAGGGGGGGGGGAAGAAAAAAAAAACAATATTTGAAATAAATTTTCGGCTTTATAGTCATTCTAATGGTAAATAGTTTTTAATTACGATATTTTTAAGTGAAACGTTGAATAATAAAAAAAAAATGGAAACATACATATTTACAATCAATAATAAAATCTAAAATTTAAGGAATCTATACAGATTTGAGGAATATTTCGCAGTTTGCTTTATTGTTTGTCGCATTGAAACTTTGTACATTATTGGAATTACTAAAGTGTTTTTTTTTTTTTTTTTTTTTTTTTTTTTTTTTTTTTTTTTTTTTTTAGCATTATTATTATTATTTAATTAAGGCATAATTATTCCTTCAAATTCATAACATTTGACTCCTGAGGATATACAAAATGTTTTTTTCCAATAACTATCTTCCAAGTCAATGTAAAAAACAAAATATTTCAGAGCAGCCATTGTAATTTAACATTGAGATTAATATTAGAAGTTGAGTTTTTAGAAAATACAAATAGTTAGACATTATATGCAGTATTTATGAATTGGAGATTTTTTAAGGAATTTATTGTAGTTTTCTTACCTAAACTGAAATGGTTGTAACTACCTGGAAAAAATAAAATATGAAATTAAAAAAAAGTTTAATTCAAAAAACAATGCAATAAATCAGAGATAAATTCAAGGCTAATTTGCACATTATTTATTGTGAAACTTCAAAACTCATCTTAACATTTGGTTTTGCCAATAATATGTTTTCAGTTTCATGATATTCGAATTAAACTCATTTAACATTGTTACATTGAGAATATTATTAATAACATTAACTAAATATTCTAAAAACAATATATTAAACCAAATTATATATTGATTCTTGTTAAAAAAAAAGAATAAACACAAAAGAAGCATTCATATTGCTTGTTGGTTAGTAAATATATTTTCTATTGCAAATCAAATTGAAAATAAATTCTTTAAATATTTTCAATCTAGCAATAATGAAATACTTTAAAATTTGATTATTTTTGAACATTACACTATATTAATTAATTTTTAAAATTTTTAAATTAACTAAAGATTTTTTTATGCAAATAATGTACATCTAGGGTAATATCTATATTTTTCCTTAAATACTTATGATATATCACTAACATTCTATAGATTTCAAGTGCAAGATACTTAAAATGGTGAATTTTAACTTTCCTAAGAATAAAAATTTATTTGTTTAAAGATCGGAAAATATTTGGTGTCTAAAATACGTCTCCGCAACCAATCATGCAATGAAAAAGGGTGTGGACTGCAGAATGGAATGAAATTGTCTTTACTAACGAGCACGCTTCTGTGGGCAAACCACGATGGTTGCATACAAGTCTGGAAACATCGTAGAGAGAGGAAGCTGAAAAGTTGCGTTAGGCTACATAATACTGATTCTGCACAGGGTTTTGTGGTATTGGAAGAAATTGGATATCACTCTCGCACTCATCTGGTATATATTTCTGGTACTTTAAACAACCACAGCTACATTTCCGAGATGTTGGAGCTAGTTGTTCTTCCTTACCATCAAGGATTGCCGACAGTCATATTTCAACAGGATAATGTGCGACCACACGTGGTACGCATTGTCCAAAGGTTCTTCATCAATAGCCAGATTTAATTGCTTCCCTTGCCGGCTTGCTCTCTGGATCTTTCGCCGATAGAAAACATGTGGTCCGTGGTTGCTTAATGATTGATTCATATTATATCCTCAGCAGCTACGTCAGATCAAATTTGGCAAAGTTTGATAGCTGCTTGGTCAGATATATCTCAAGAACACATCCAACGTCTCTTTGAATCAATGCTAAGACGTGTGGCCGGGGTTATCTCCAATAATGGTGTCTATTCTGGTAACTGATTTTGGCAGCAATCTCATTTTACAGAAGTCAATAAATTTAATCATTTCATACTTAGTCAGCATATTATCTGCAAAATAAGTGTTGTTGTGATATCTCTTGTATTTCTTGGTGTTGCAATTTCGGTGAATAACAGTATAACAGAAAATATTCAATGTGTGTTTTAATTCACAATACTTTATAAAAATAAGAAATACTACAGTTATTTTTAACTAAAAGTATGCAATCTTTACTAATTCTAATAAATTTTTATTGAAATGTTTAAGTTTTTGTCTTTAGTAAATAAGGAATGCATTTCTTCCATTCTATTTGTTATGAGATAACTATAATATATATAAGCTTACTACTGCCTCTTTAAACTATTAAATTTTGCTTAAAAATAAATATTTAACTGTGAAATAGGGAATAAAAAAGTCTTTAACTTGTTGCATAAAAATATAATAAAAATATAACTAAAGATATATAAAATTATAAGCTTTTGAATGTGCATAGTAGAATTTATTTATTTTATTAAATGATTGATGCATATGTTAAATAATTTTGCATGGAATTTCAATTATTGTATTATTATAAAACCATTATTAAGCTTTAAAGTATTGTAAAATATACTTTTATTTATGTTAATTGTTTTTTCTCAAAATTAAAAAAAAATAATTATGTTTTAGGAAATCATTATTGTTATAAGTACTCTGCTGCGATTTAAGATAAAATTTAATTTTTGGTCGTCTAATCAACACGTCTTACTTTTAATTCATATCTCAACTTAATACGAATATAAAAAAATGTGGAAAAAAATATTTTTAAATTCACAATTTGTTCCATACTTTTACTCATAAAAATGTTTAAAATTAAATGGCAATATTTTTTATTTAAATTTCCCCATCGTACCCTTGAAAAACATCTTGACTTTTGCACATCACATTATTTTTTGGTTTACAATGATTTGTTGAAGTTCTTCAATAAATTTTTCTGTAAATATATTTTTCCAGGCATAGTAATAGGCGTAATATGTGATTGAAAGAAAAGTTTTTTCTTTAAATAAATTGCTTACTCATAAAAAATCCGAATCACTATTTGTTTTAATTATAAGAAATGGATTGTGGTTTTTAAATAAACAATTATAGTTCAAAACCATAATACAATATGTGGCCTTTTTACTTATATGGAACATTGAAAATCTGAAGCAATAGAGCCATAGAAATTTTACCTACTTTCGATAAGACATCAGAATTTTCTTGACGATGAGGATATATAAGTAAAATTCGAACATAATTTTTAAATAACATTAAATTATTAACATAATTATTGCATAATTCTATTTAATAATTAATATTATTAACTTAATTATTAAATAGAAAAATTCAAACAGCAATTACTATTGTGAAATATCAGCCAATTTATTATTTATATAATGAGTAGATTTCAGAAGGAAAAACATTTCATTCTGTTTTAAATCCAAAAAGCATTTAACTGGGAATTTTATAGGGGATTTTTTGACATAGTGATATAATCCTGTATCATAAAGTTCATGTTTTGTGTATAATTTCTTAGTATTCTTTCATTAACTAAAGTCAAGTCAGAGAGAGATACTTAAGCATTAACAAAATATTATAAAAGTTAGAGATCCATATGGAATGATGCAAAAAATGTTAACTAATGTTAACTTTTAATAATTACATTCTGATGTTAACTTTAATAGGTATATAAGTTACTTAAATCTAAAGAAGTGTAAATAATTTTTTTTACAAATGGAATTTGAAAAATATTAATAAAACGATGCATTAAAATATATTAATGTGCTGAATAATGTTTTCATTTTTGTTTATGACATCAGCCTTAAAACAATTGTAATCATAAGACTTATTACAATTATATATTTTAAAGAATAATTTAATTCAAAAAATTCACATGTTATGATAATTGTAATGAGAAATGTTCATAACAGTATATACATATTGAAAATAAATTAATTATTGTAACATATTAAAAATTAAATGTTGTTTAGTATTCCCAAAATTAAAAATTTAAGACGAATAAATCTTAAAATTATATAAAATAATTTAATATTACACTTGACATTGGTAATTAATAACATTCGACTTTATTTAGCTACCTTAAAATAACATGAAATAATTTTAAGTTCTAAATAATAATATAATTATGAAATTGCTTATTGTATTTGTATATTTTAGATTTAAATGATTGACAATGGTAACAATTGAATTTCACTGATACTTACTAGATACTGACTTCGAAAAATTTTCATCATTTACTAGCTGTTGTTGAGCATAACTGCTGCCAATGTTTACGTTTCCTGAAAAATGTGCAACAGAAATTGTAAATCTCATAAATCTGATAAGTTTGCAAAATAAGAACATATGTAGATACTTCAAAAATGCATCATATTTATTCTCTATAAGATATATGAAAGGAATTATGTTGATAACAATGTAAAATGTATTTTAAGAATTTTAAGTACTATTTGAATTAACAATACTTTCTTTGCTATTTCAATCAAAAATCTAAATTGTGTCTTATTTCCTGATTTATAACAGTCTGATATCAATTGATTTGAATGCATAGTAAAACTTAAAATATCCATGCCCATTCATGAAAATAACACAATACAGAATACGTCATATGTTATGACAAGTACAAAACCATTATTAAACAGTTTCCCCTAGAAATATCTTAATACATACATGGATGCATATATTAAATTTTGAAATATTGGAAATCAAGCAGAGAAGAATATACCAAACTATATTAGAAAGAAAGTTTTCATTCATCATGATATTGTATTGCATTTCGGGTTTCGTGTTGATTAAGAATCGATATAACAATTTCTTAAAAATCACAAGATTTTTATTCATGTCAAATTCAATGAATTACTATGAATTCCAGTTGTAAAAATCACAATTACACAACTCCAATTTACCTAATACTACAGGAAACAGCTTACAATCACAGAAATCTCAAATACTTCAGACACTCAACAGCTTTCATGCACTAGGCTAACATTCATGACTGGTTGTCTTCACTATCTAATTGCTTCTAATTTGGGCTTCTGTATTTACCCCTGATTTGGAGAGAAATCAACAAGTTTTGCAAGATTCTTGACTTTTCTAGTCTATATGGCTTAGTATTAGTCCTAGAGCTTTAGTGATGGATTTTTCAGAAATATCTATTTCTTGCCAAGAGTCTTGTTAAAAGTCGTCAAAAATCTCACCAAATTTCGAGAATACGCCTAAATTGAGTAATTTTTGCATAAAATCTGAGAATTTCTAATCTGTTTGAGATATATTTTAAGACAATTATTAATGTTCAAAAATTTGTAACAATAAAATAAACCACATTAAATATATGGAAACTGTGGAGCGTTTAAGGAACTACAAAGCAGGTTAATAAGGTATTGTACTTTATTTTAATTGCCTGAGCAATTTTGCCAGGGAGTTTTCATTAATATTTAATTTTTTATATACTAATAATATACACATTTGTTCTGAAGAAGTGCTACTATGAATTTTTATTGTAATTTATCTGAAAGAAACTATGTGATATTTAAAAGATATATAAAGTTTGCAGAGTAAGATATTTGGTATAGCTCCTTAATACGGAAGGTGCGGCAAGTTTCTAGACTTCATACAAATTCATTGGTAATATTAGAACATGATATCAATGTGATTGTTATATTACATTTCACCTTATTTCATATAACAAGGTGAAATGTAATGTAACAATCACACTTGATGTATAAAAAGGATTAGTGCAATTATTTGCTTTTTCCAACTCCATGAGGATATGATTATTAATATTTGAAATGGTAGTACTGTAAGCTATAATAGGAAAACATTGGGCATGATGAAAAAATATACTCTCTGCTCGAGAAAAATTATAGTTTTTAAGAAACATTCTTTTTCCTATCATTTAAATATTAATAGCAGAAGATTTTTTCTTATGCTTCATTTTTTTTAGATTATTGTTGACTTGTAAAATATACTAGATAACACACTCATATAATCTTTAAAAATATTCATCATTATCATATCAAAAGTATTCGACGGATTTTTAATTGACTACTGAAATATCTTTGTTTATGTTTTATATTCTCAAGTTTCACTAATAAAATATAGCGTATGCTGTTTTACACCAACTTACTTACCTATACATAGCACAAATTTAAACTCTACAAGTCATGTCTACGTAATTTAAAGCCAGGAACCACCCACGCAGAAAATACCCAATATATATCCTGCCTTTCTCTGAGGTATTTTTTTACTTGCAGGACATTACAATCATGTCGTAATTAATGTGCTCGAGTCAGCCTAAGTCAACACGACGAATCGTCAGTTAAGTAGTGATTCGAACTCTTTATCTTCTGATAATGAAAACAACGCCCAAGCCAACCAAGTTACCACGTCCTTAAAGTGTATCTTTGTTTTAATTTTATATTCTTCTAGATAGTCCAAAATGAATAAATAAATGGCTCATGTGAGTATTTGGTTGGCAAATACATTATTTTCGATGCATAAGCAAATTTATATTCTACGCATTCTTGAGGAAGTTGCTTCATATTTCTTACACTTTTGGTTTCTTCAACATCCTAGATAATTTAAAAAGAGTACTCTTATAATATTGAAATATTAATAATATTGAAAATATTGAAATATTTCTTTTTTTTTTTTTTTTTTGTAATTATTTATTTTTGTTGATGATTCTTCGTAATTTTCCCATGATATTGGTCTGAAATTCGTTGTATTGCTTTATCCTTTTTTATTATTTCTTTTTATTTTCTTTATTTCAATTTCAAACTATAATGTGATAGAACTATTAAGTAAATAAAGTTTAATTTACTATTTTATGTCGATGCCTTAAAAACAAAATTATGTATTATTGTTTATTTAAATAAGATAAAATTTTAATAATATTTCATTCATAAGTATATATTTGTTATGTGATCCGTAAGTAGTCTTAATTTAAAAGATGAAATCAAAAGATGATAGTTTTATTTAATTAACATTTTAAATTAAACAACACTATCATCTTTTGATTTCTATCGTGGTAATATACAAAAATGTTTCCATTAGAGTTATAAAATCTAATTTGCACAAGATATTAGTGAAAAGTAAGATGGAAAAGGTGTTATTAACTGATTTTCAATATCAATAGTCCAAAAATAAATATATAGACCACGGTAGCCTTAAATTTATTTAGAATGGGTTATTTTAAAGTGATGTACCAGGTATATAGAATAAACTGAGAAGATTTTCAGCAAGGAATTATCAATCTTTATAAAAATAAATAGTTTCTATAAATAATGTTTCTACTGCCATACATTCTTCTAGTTGTATGTGAAATAGAAATAATATTACTGTATTAAATATGTGGAATCATTATTTTTAACATTAAAAAACGAAATTCTTTACTATTCAAACAAATAGAATCTTGTGATTTAAATTTATATAATTGATCATTTATTAAAAACCACACTCACTTCTACATGATGGAAAACTTTCGAAAGGTTCAAAGAGCCCATCTTCATCGTTGCATTTCAATTTTAATGTTTTACTTCCATCTGGAAAGCTATATCCATCGTTGCAATGCCCACTGCATACACTGGAACATTCAAAATAAAATGGAAATATTAAATAAATGAAAAGGTGACATAACACAGTAATGTATTTATTTCCCTTAAAATCATGATAAGCATTATTCTAATCATTTACATTATAATAATATGTTTGAGTTATCCTAATCAAAAACTTGTAAAGTAAAAAAAATATAAACATTAGATCAAGTACTTTTCAAATAGGGTGTCTAATTTATTGTATGATAACATCATTTAGAACGTAACTCTCGGTTGAATAAATGTAAAAGAAATATTTATGCCTACCACGTAAATGACAAATATGCAGCAAAAAGGCTTTATAGTAATATTTTCATCTGCAAACGATCACTTATCTTATCGTTGAATAGATTTATAGTTATATTGTTATTTGAAAATGAATGCTCTGTTTTTCCTTTGAAAAAACTTAATTTGTATTATTGTACTTAATTAAATTAAATAATGCAAGTTATAATAAATTATTTTCCATTGATTTGAAAATATTTACAAAATTTTATATATATATATATATATATATATATATATACATACACACACACACATACACACACACACATATATATATATATATATATATATATATATATATATATATATATATATATATTCAAAAAATAGTTAATAACTCACTTACAATTTATAGTTATCCACGCTGCATTGAATAGTTCCAAAATCAGGAGACTCAGGGACACCACAATTGCTTCCAGCTGCAAAAGTACATTTAAGTATAGTATGTAAATGAGGTTTCCGATATACAGGTCATTATTATAAATTTATTTATTTCTAACAAGTGAAATTCCATCATTTATTTATAAATATTTTCAATTTATCATTATAAGAGTAGTTGGTATTTTGTTCTATACAGAATTATTTTAAATGTTATATTTTTATATTGCATATATTAATTAGTCATGAATACTGTGAATCGCATTAGGAATAAAGTATAATGAAAATATCACGTATAATAAATAATGTTTAATGGTAGAGAAACTCACAAAAGTATTGTTTTTCTTCAAGATTAGTTTGAATTTGTTTTTAGAGTAACTTAAATTACTATAATTAGTTAGATAATAACTAAAACACAGTCAGTTTAAAAGAGAATAATTAAATTTAGCAGTAACTTTTAGAGTAACTTAAAATAGTATGAAAATAAGAAAATATATAGTTAAATATATGATATTTTAAATAAAATCATCTCAATGTTGTGAAACGTGATTCTATTTAACGTGAAAGATTATTTGAGTAGAATGTAAATTGAATCTTGATTCCTTCTTCTACAGAACAAAAAATTCCGTATTTATATTTATGAAATCATGTAAATCAGTGTTTCTCAACCTTTTAGTATTCACGGCCCAATTTTCAATCACAATTTTCATCGCGCCCCCCTCCCCACCGCATAGAATAAAATATATATAATAACAATGTATTTTGAGTAATTTGGCGCTAAACCTACACTACAACCTTAATTTTAAACTTTACAAATTACCAAGAATACCGAAATTTATTGACATTTTGCAATACCGGTCCTCAGCATTAAAAAAACAAGAATCCTATGCTTTTTTATTGCTCTTGCGTTCCGCCATGTCGGGCATTCTCACGGTTTCGCGAGAAGTTTCGATTTGTCTGGAATTTGTCTGATCAGCAAAAAATTAAGCTAGGAGCGTGCGCAGATGTGAACAAATATAGGGAGAAGGAGAAAGTTCTATGACGCCAATTTCAATTCCAGACAATCTCATTCGAGTCGATCCTTCTATCGCTATTGAATCTATTCTGAATGTGTATATTATATATATTTTCGTGTAATTGCAATTCCCCGTATTAAATATTCACGACAGCAGACTTATGCAGAATCATGGATAAATTTTTAAGCGAGCATTGGACGATAGACAAGCATCAACAAGTACACAAATAAGCGTGGTTCCGAAAATAAAATCAAGAAAATATTCTCAAGAATACTTAAATTTTGGGTTCACTAGTACTGAAGTAAATGAAGAAGAAAGAGCCCTGTGTATCATTTGCTCAAAAATGTTGGCGGCAGACAGCATGAAACCTTATAAACTTAAACGACATTTGGAAACGCTTCATAGTAAGTACGTAAACAAACCCAGAGAATTTTTCGAATTAAAATTAAAATCATAAGTAAAGCAAAAATCATTGTTTGAAAAAACTTTGTCTGTGAATGAAAAAGCTTTAATTGCCTCTTACAAAGTTTCATATAAAATAGCCAGATGTAAAAAGCCTCACGCCATTGGTGAAGAGCTTATTTTGCCAGCCGCGATTGATATTGTAGAAATTATGTTTGGAAATAATTTTGCAAAACAAATGCAGTCTATACCTCTTTCAAATGATACTGTTGCCCGTCGAATTGCTGATATAGCTGAAGATGTAGAGTGTCAGCTTTTGTCGAAGTTGAGTTACAAATTCTTTTCAATACAACTCGATGAGGCAACAGATAGTAATAAAGATGCTCATTTCATTGCCTATGTTAGATTTTGTGGTGAGTCAGTAGTAGAAGAATTACTTTTCTGCAAACCAATAGAACTCAAAGCAACAGCACTCGCTTTATTTGCTGTCTTAAATGATTTTATGAACGAGGCAAACATAGAATGGAAAAATTGCGTCGGAATATGCACGGATGGTGCTCGTTCTATGCCAGGAAGATTCCAAAGTATTCAAGCACTTGCGAAACAAAAATCGCCACAGTGCGTCTAGACATTGCATGATCAACAGAGAAGCTTTGGCTTCCAAAGAAATGAGTCCTGGTTTGAATATTATGTTAACTACGGTTGTAACGGTAGCGAATTATATAAAAATGAGACCCCTGAAATCAAGAATCTTTTCCGCACTTTGTAAAGACATGGGTGCAGTACATTCAGCGTTACTATTTTATTGCGAGGCAAGATGGTTATCACGAGGGAAAGTTTTGCAGCGTGTTTATGAATTAAGAGAAGAAATCGCCGTTTTCCTAGAAGAGGAAAAAACACCGGAAGCTGAGAATTTTCGCGATAGTTTATTTGTGTTGAAATTGATCTACATGGTCGACATATTCGAGAAATTAAATAACTTGGATCTTTAACTGCAAGGAGCAAATACACATATATTGGATACGAGTGATAAAGTTAATGCTTTTTGTAGGAAATTGGAATTGTTGAGCAGAAATTTAAAGCAAGAAAACTTAACAATGTTTGCAAATTTGAATGATTGTATTAAAACTTACAAGGCTGAAGAACAACATGTAAAAGTTGTTTTTGTAACCATTGAAAATCATTTAGCAATGCTAACAAAGAATTTTAAAAAGTAATTTCTTGCTGATGATATCAAGTTACAAACTGATATCAAGTTACAAGTGGCTGAGGGATCCATTTCAAAATACCTTCGAAGGACTCTCAATCGAAGAGTAAGAAACCTTCATAGACTTCACGACAAGTGGCGAAACCAAAAGACAATTTAGTAATAAATCACTCTTTGAATTTTGAACAGGAGTGGATGATGAGTTTTCTGAACTAAACAAGGGCATTTCGCATTCTACTACCATTTTCAACATCTTACCTTTGTGAAACTGGATTTTCTGCGGTGGCTTCTTTGAAGACAAAATATAGATCTCAGCTAAATATGGAAAAAGAACTGAGAGCTTCTATTTCTAATATTAAACCCTCCTTCGAAAAACTTTGCTCTGAAAGACAGGCCCTAGGAAGTCACTAATAATTATTAAGTTTGTTTTTAATTTAGTAAGTTGTTTTAATTTAATAAGTGAATTATTAAATATGTCGAAATGTATTTTGTTTTGTATGTGTGTGTGTGTGTTCTTTCCTTTCAGTCACTTAATCAATTTTTTTAAATAACATTTTCTCTTGGATATGCTCGCGCCCCCCCATTAGTGTGCTCGCGCCCCCCTAGGGGGTCGCGCCCCACAGGTTGAGAATCACTGATGTAAATGGTTTTTTTTTGTAATAAGTAAATGGATGTAACAATATTAAATTGAAATTGTTTGAGAAGAAAAATTTTATGGGGAGGAATTCGTAAAAACTATGGTTGTACATGAACAATTAGTAAATCTTTGAGCTTTATTGTGTAAATGTAATTTTATTTTACATTACTTTTCATTTTTTAATCCAAATCATACTCTAGTTCAGACATATTTGTAAACTGTATATAATATGAGCTTAAATAATCAATTAAATATTATGTTAATATCTGTTATACTAGACGTATTATGTTAATATACGTATAATTAAATATTATGTTAATATCTGTTATACTAGACGTATTATGTTAATATACGTATAATTAAATATTATGTTAATATCTGTTATACTATAATTAATATCTGTTAAACTAGATGAAGGAAATACTGCATTTTGAAGAACTTCAATTTTTAACATATAACTGTATGAAAACTATGTAAGTGATTTCGAGAATTATTTTGTTGGCAAAATGTTTCCTAAACATAATTATTAGAAGCAAAATAAACATCAGCAAGCTACATTTACTGAAATGCTGACCCGTAAAATTTTCAAGAATGATCTAATTCTGGACAATATCTCTCTAAATGAATGTTTTTACAAATAAAAATGCACATATCATCGGATCCAGAAACATAATTGAAATATTGATAACTATGTATATTAACACCACCATCATCAAAATACGGATAATAGTTTAGGGAAACTCACATGTATTTTGAAATAAATGAAAATTAGTGTTATTACGTCCTAGTTTGAAAGTAAACCTAGCAAACAAATTCGAGTTTTGCTTTTCCAGTTACGTGATACATTGCTTTGTGTCAAAATATTTCAAAGGCATATTTTTATTTTGTTATTAATAAAAGTCACGCAAAATATACAAGCCCTGCATTATAAGAGTTCAAAATCAATAACCAATTGTCATATGCCATTTTGAAAGAGTTGCTTAACATGGCATCATTTCTATGCAACTATTTTCATGAGTGTTACAAGGATTCTAGAAATGAAATGAGTCCTTTCTTATCAGTCATGAATTATACGTTTCAGGAATTAATATTTTCTAAATATTTAATCATAAATTCAATATTTAAAAAGTATTTAGAAACGTTACTTTTTAGGTAACCTAAAGACATATATTTTGGCATATGAAAGAGAGGCCTTAGAAAATATTCTAACTTTTCTTTTTTAAATGACAGTGGCTCATGAACAAAAATATGATCAAGAAATAATAATTGTAAAGTTAAGGAAAATACATAAGATTATCCCTTTGATAGTTTTATTTTCTTGCCAACACTGAAAATCATTAGTAACTTCATAAAGATTTCTACAGAAAAGCAGACAATTCTTATCTTAGCCTTATTTCCACATAAGGAGAAAACAATTTTATTGAAACTGCTAATATGTCACGTAAAATCAACACTTATCATTTTGCAAAGAGGAAGAAAATTCTCCATTTTGTTTTATTATGCAAAATGGACTGTCTCCATTTTGTTATTGAACCAGTAGGTCCTGGTACATCACCAGGTGTTATTACAGATTCTGGTGGTCATATAGCAACAGTAAAGATTCCAGTTTTACAAAGTAAACGCCCTTACGGAATAAGAAATGGACTTTTCTTTATAAAAGGTCCTGAAGTGCAACCTATACAGATTGTTAATGGAGGACCAGGTACTACACCTGGTGCAATTACAGATCAAAGTGGAAATATAATAAGAATTATATTACCCGCAGGAGCAAACTTAACTCCTGGTTCCATACAAGGTCCAGGAGGCCAACCAATACAACTTCAGCCAGCCGGTTCAGGCACGACCCCAGGAATTGTAACAAACTCAGAAGGTCAAATAAGAAAGGTAATTATTCCACAATTTAACATACAAAATCCTTTTGGATCAGGAACTACACCAACGATTATCTTTGGAAATAAAGGACAACCGATTTTGATAGTGCCAGGCGGATCAAATAATATACCTGGAGCAGTAACAGGACCTGATGGCAACATTTACAAAATAATATTACCAGCAGGAGCAGATGTCACACCTGGGTCAATAAAAGGCCCGGGAAGCCGAACTATTCGTATGGAACCAGCAGGACCTGGAACAACCCCAGGGGTTCAAACAGATTCTGATGGCTATATAATAAAAATAATTATACCTCAATTCCCTGCTCCAGGACCCTATATCAGAGGAAGTACACCAGCTAATATTCCTGGTCCGGATGGAAAGCCAATCGAAGTTGTACCAGGGGGGCCAGGGACAACACCAGGTGCCATGACAGATCCCAATGGTCGAATAATTCGAATAATCTTACCATCTGGAGCCAATGTCACTCCAGGATCTTGTCTCCATTTTGTTATAGTAGCTATCTAATAATAATCTTTTATCATATTTCAATTCAGATTTGCCTAGTTCATCCTAGTAATATTATGTAATAGAAGGTGCATGTAATTTAGAATCCTCAAATCAATGCCAGGAGAGTTAAATGTAAATTTAAAGTTTCTAAGAAGCATCTTGATTGTAAATTAAACAAAGAATTATAGAGAATTTACTCTTCTCCTTTTCATCACCATATAAATTTTTCAAAAGAAACCCTATTCTGTCAATAAAACAAAAATTTCTATACACATTCAACAGGTTGGTGAAGAGAAACATTTAAGTAAATAAGAGATAAAACAATATTAAGTTAGTGAATTATTTAGAGATAAATTGGCATCCTGATTTCGAACTTTATTCATTTACTCTAATCAGTAAAACTTATTAAAATGAATATCATTTCAATTCAATCAAACCATTCTTAATGTTTATAAGTAATTACGACATCTCAAGTAGTTATAAAGCAAAATATCTTTCTCATCCGGTAAAGTTTCTTTATTTTGAAACAGTTGCTGATGCATAAGTTAAAGATACATTGTGCAGGTTAATTAAAATAAATTGCTTTTTTAAGTGAAATAAAATTTTTTATAAAGTTAATACAAGTAGCATGTATATATGTTTTTCATGATAATATTAAAAATTAATTTTATTTTTGATGTAAAAATAATTAATGTGCAAGTACTTAGATACCTTCATAATGTCTCACACATAATTGATATAAATGATACTTATTTTTATATATATATATATATATATATATATATATATATTTATATAAATTTACTTATGTTTGAGAGTGAATGAAGAAGAGCAAAATATTCAAAACAGTAAAATAAGGTTTGCCATCATGAAATAAATAACAAGCATCAACTGATAATTTAATTTATTATAATAATAGAGAAGGGGTAAGAAGGATAGAGATTATTTTTTAAAATAGCCGATTTGAGGTGCTTTAATTTATTAATTTTAAATAGTGAAAAATAAAATGTTTACAAAAGAATAAGCATTAAAAATACAAGTTATATATGATTTAATTTTACGTCAAAATAAATTCGAAAAGTTTATTGTAGTAAATGCTCCAAAACTAACTATAATTAGTTAATGCGGTTAAAATATTACTTTAGAAATATATGACAAAATAAAGGGATTGGTTATCAAAAAGTCGCACAAAACATCACATAGATTTTATTGATTTAATTTAAATTTAATATTAAGAAGTAATTCAGTTTTTTTTAATTTAAAAAAATGTTTTTTTAAATTTATAAACTGGAGCTTTTTTACTTTAAATTTTAGAAATACTCATTTGAAAATTATTTAAGCCTTAAGGAGTTATGTAATATTGAATATAATTCTTTTTAAGGATTTGTCGCTAATTATTAAAAAATAAATACTTGTTTTTGAAAATATTCAAAACTTTTTAAATTGCCAAAATATTATTTCTACTTTTAAGAAGCTAGTTTTGCAATTTTATCAAGTGTTTTCTATTATTTTAGTGCAGATGCTAGTAGCAATTTTTATGAACACTAAAATTTATGTAATTATAAAATGTATAAAATTTGTATATTTATTATTTAAACAACATTTGAAATACTTAATAAGCTAATAACAATATTTTAAATAAATTCAAAATTTTTATTCAGTTTTCATTATAGAATTTTCTTTTCTAAAGAACATATTTATAATATCATTATCAAATTTCAAATCATTAATTTGAATTATGTTTAAAGCATTTGTTTTCCAATTTTTTATTCGAAACAGTATTATATTTTTTAATTTTATTAATAAGTTTCTTACAAATTATAAAATTTAATGAAACATGTTACTCGTTTTTGACAATTAGTTTATATATTTTTAATTTTCTACACATAAGTTTTCTATTGAATGAGAATTAGGAAATAAAGTTTATTCAGAAAATAATATTTAAGCATAAATACTTATATAAATGAAATTGAAATGAATGATTTTGAAATTTATTTGAATAATTCTCAGTTTCATGTATGTATAAATTTTGTATTTTGTGACAACTGACAAAATCATTGTAATGTTCAAACACCATGTAAAGGTTTCAGTAATTTTATATAAGAAAACAATGAATCTTAATTAATTAAATACAACATTGTTAATTAATTATTAAATAGCTAAATCTTCTTGTATCAAAATTATTTTTATAAAAATTTATGCCTTGATAAACATTTTTATATTTTTTTATAAATTTGAGTAGCATATTTAAACTCTATTCATCTTTAATATTTTTGATTTAATGCGTTAAATTGAAAATTGAACATTTGTTTTCAAAGAAACAAACCATTGAAATACTTGACAATTTAAGCAATTAATTTTGTAACAACTTTTATATATTTTTTTCTAAAATAATTGTCCTGATCAATCCCTATAATTGTGAAGTAATTCTACAATTTTTATTATTTTATAAATAAAAAGATATAATATAAGATAGGACAAAGTAATAGTAACTTAAATATAAAAAATTAATAGCCGTTTAACACATCACTTAATACTTCAATAATTTAATATGTTAAATCTAAAATTTAATAACTGAATAGTTTAATCAGGACCAATAATTATTCTTTGATAAACTCATACAATTTTGAAGAATATGTATTTTTTTACATAAACGTTCTCAAAAAAATATTAAGTATTTTATAGGAAGAAAAATTATTTATTTTAATTCATAGATTTATATTTTGTAAATTAGTATGTGCCAAATATCAAAAAATGTCTTTTACATTTGGTAATATTTAATCACCGCGTTCTTTTACAAAAAAACTCCCATTTCTTTATAATATTTCTGTAAAAATTAATTAAATAGCATTGTAATGTACCACTATATTTACAATATATTTATTAAATTAATAATCTAAATGTAGCAAAAATAAATTATTTTACATGAAAAAAATATTTGTATTTGAACTTACTAAACATGGAAACAAATTTTATTCTATACTATAAAATTAGAAGACTGAATGCATATATTGACATTATTTTACTAATATATATTATTTATATTAGTCGAACTTATACCATGTATATCCTGAAACAGGATGCAGTTTTTGGTTGAGTGGACACGTGTCTAAATATATATATTCTGAAAAACACCATTACATATTAATATTCTGGGAATAAATGAAATTTTTAAAATATCAATCAACCTTAAATTCAATAGAGATGCTTTGGTAAAGTAATTTTGCTATCTTTGCTGCAATTTGTACTATAATTTTTAACTTTTTTTTTCAACATTTTTCTGAAATACTTCAATCAGCTGAGCGTAAGTACGATAAATTATACACTGAAGAAAACTGAACAATAAGTAAAGCCACATTTAATAAATTATGAGCATAATTCAAATTTAAAATAAATAAATTTATTTTCGTAAAACTTACATAAATTGCTTTCGTGTGATGAGAACCTGAAAAAAACGTTCCAAAATGAAGATTTTTGATGCAGATAAAATTAAATTTTAAAAAACTTATTATAATTTCAACATATAACTAAGAATATTTTCAATAACAATAAGAAAACATAAATTTTATTTAAAAAAAAAAAAAAAAAAAAACATTTAAAGCTACTCTAAAAATTTTTAACCAAAATTTCTTAAGTTGTAAAAGAAAATACTAATAAAAATAATATTCTTCTATATATTTTATCTTTGCTTACTTTAACCGTTTGAGTGCTGAAGAATTTTGTTATTTATAAGCATAACATAACAAGCCAAGCACGATAGCGCTTCACTGCACTTACACTTTTAATGCTGCTCAAACATTGTAATTAATCTACATTAAATTAAAACTGATTTTTTTTAACTTAAACTTTAAAATATAAATTTGCTTGGAACAGAGATTATATTTTTTTTTTCTCTTAGTAAATTTTGCTTTATTCATAATTTTTTTTTTCATTTTCAAAATAATTATTTAATTAAATATTCTAAGAATATAAAGCAAATAATATCATTTTTTAAATCATTATATTTTCAAAATTTGAATCAAAATTTTCTTATAATACATTTTGCAAGAATCAAATATAAAGTAAAAATTATTGGCCTTTATTGTTCTTAAATATTTTTTCAGATAGTTTTAGTTTAATATTTTTTAAAAACTTAGATTAATCAGTGAAAATATTATTAATAATTATAATGATATAAAATGAAATTTTTAGCTACCATTCTGATAACTAAATATTTGTCTCCTTTGTATCAGAAAATGCGTAAGTCTTTATAAATTTTTGATATCTTTATTTTAGTTCAAGAAATAATTTAAAATTAAAACAGAGGGAAAGAAATCCAAATTTAAATATTCACTGAAAATATAATTTTAACAATAAATTTGAATATTGTGCAAGGCAGATTTTATTTTTGATGCTAGACAAGTATACATAATCAAAAAATTATTTAAATTACCTTTTCATGCCAGAATGTGTTTCCTCAGTTGGTAAAACCCACATACTAATAATGCTTAGTGAAATAAAGGAGTTTAACTTAAAATTTAAAACCATGTTTTCTACTAAAATAACTAATTAAATATAAGTTATGATGTTATATATGAGTGTGAATCATATATGAGTACTGAAATGCTTTCCAACTTGCAACTAGCCAAAAATATGCATAAAATAGTTTTCAATAACAAGCTCAGTTAATCAAAAGCTCAGAATTTATGAAACACATGAGGAAATATTTTTTTCGTGATATCAAAATTATTTCCTGTTTTGGAAAGTTTTAAAATCAAGATAAAAGTTAAATCTCAGTTTCTTTGGAAAGTAATTAATGTAATTAAAGATTATGAAATACTAAACTTCCGGAAATTATAAAGTCAAAAGTAAAATTAAAGATTGGGAAGGGGTCATTTCCTGTGTTAACAGAATATTTATTTCCGTTCTTTATCGAGTCAATACAAAAAAAAAAATAATTTGTACTATTCAAATTTTTTATATGGAATAACAAATAACTGTTATACATGCTTCGTATGTATAAGAAGTTTTAAAACTCTATAAGATTATTTTATTAATGTTTAAAAGTCTTTAAGCAGTAATGAAAGCTTGCAATAATTTTCATACTTTTCCCTAATTTTCAGATTGCGAAAACAAAGTCTTCTGGTATTTTGATTTGAAATATTCTTGAATTACGAGCATCAGGTTTGCAGAGAAGCATTGGTATTTAGTAATCCCTAAAATAAAATAAAAATCTTTTGAGATATGTGAAATTATGCTTATTTAGATCACAGATATATAAATAATTTGTGTACATAAAAGGTATGTTTGAAGCAAAATAATTTTTGTCATGTTTATAATTAAAAACACTTTATTTACTAATCTTTCCAGTAAATCCAAATTATTTCCGAAAGAAAAATATATTCTCTTAAGAATATTTATAATGTTACAAGTATGTCTAGTAAATAAACTGTCTTATTGTAAAATATATAAAAGATCCAGAGAGGACTGTGTACTCTCTCGTTATGTACTGTGAATTCAATATTGTTTCACCAATATTGTTTTAAATGTATAGGACATAACTGAAATCCGTAACACAATGTGGTAAGTAGCATAAATAAATAAAATTAAAAACAAATAAAAGTGACACCTGGTAGCTGTGCAGAGAAAGCATGGGCGTTTATTGAAGTTTTACATCCTAAAGTTTCTTTTCCCTTGGATGGATGGGAAGTCCAATGTGATAAGCAACATGTTCTCATTTATATTTTTCTGCGGCTCATTTATATTTTTTGACCTATCCCTGGAAGTATAGGAGTTACATGCTAATTTATTGATTGTTAAGTAACCAATGATAGAAATGGGTGGAGAGAAAGAGACAAATAAAAGATGAAAATTTGAATTACAGAAAATAGAAAGAGGCGTTAGAGTCAAAACAAGGAAAAAGATTTTGAAAGGAAAGAGAGACCGCTAAGATACATTGAAGGTTGAATTAGATCTGCCTGAAATGATCCTTATTGAAAGATGGATAGGCTTACTATAAATGCAAATATGATCATTGGAGAAATAGAAAAATCAGAAATGATAAAGCCCCCATACTAGAAAGGAATCAGCAGGAAACTTTGACATGAGCAATTTATCTTATAAAAAGTGGCAAGTTTAATTAATTTCTTCCTCATAACCATGGCCAAAGAAAATCATTTGGAAATAATATGAGATGCAAAATCAAGATCAATTTACTTAAATATAAATAATTATATTTTACTAGAATGGAACTTTTATTATGTTTAAACTTAGTCATTCTGAATTGTTTTCTCTGCTCAGCACTATATTCTCTATGAACCTAGGTTAGGTCGGTGAGTTTCGTTTACACAGTGTTAAATCACAACATAATCAAGACTATAAATAATTTTATGGTTTGAATTTCATATTTAATATGAGTGCAGAAATTAAAATAACTTCACAATGCATTGATAAAAATTTAGAATTGAAAATAATAGATGGTATTTTCAAGTTATGCTGTTTCAAATTTATTAAATATTTGAAAATGTTTTGAAAGCATATAAGCTTTCTAAAATTAAATAATGATTCAATAAAGTTGTGATATTTTTATGTCTCTTATATATCAAAATCACCATTTTTTCAACTCATATTATAAAAGTATATTTAAAGTTTGCTTGAGGAAAATTTTAGTGATTATTTAAATTTATTTTTTCTTATTGTACGGTTGAATTTTGTTTTTGTAGAAGTCATTTTACTGAGACGTATAATTTCGTTGGAATTCCACATTACTAGAAATTTCTTTACCAAGTTGCGAATTAAAGTCTCAAACTGTTGAATGTAACATTAATATGTTGTCCATTTCACTGCTAGCAAGACACTGAAATAATAATCATAATACACAGCAGTATCATATTTTTTCAACTGAATTTTAAGGTTTTGCATAAGGAAAATAAATGATAATAAAGTAATCGGAAAATTAAAATTTTTATTATGTATATAAAGCTTCAATGGAAAAATTATCATTATTATGTATTTCTGTAGATTAATAAAATTTTTATAAATACGTTTTTTTTTTAATTTAAATAAATTTTTACATTTGGTAATATTAATTTATTTATGAACTTTAATTGCTAATTTTAATAATAAATGACATTTTAATATATTATTATCATTTCTACAATGTTTTTATTAAAACAAAATTTTATGCTCATAAAACATAAACATTAAAATAAATATAATTTTATAATTAAAAAAGGGTGGTAGAAAATATAAAATAAAGTATATAAAATTAGCTTTTTAAATATTAAATTAATTTTTATAAATTTTGAATAAACGCTCAATTAGGTTTTTATAAGTTTTAAATAATTTTGAAATCATATAGTGAAAAAGGTTCATATTTGTTCATATATTTTCACATATTATTATATATAAGTATTCTTTCATTTTTAATTCATAAGAGATTTCAAAGTTTTTCAAACTTGCAAGTTTGTAAAAATATTGTTCATCAATGCTCTTAGCATATCTCCTTATTAATCAGTATTAAAATCGATAATTTTTAGTTTAAATGATGCTATTCCATCAATCATATCAACTTGTACAACAAAATTTTGAAATTCGAAATATATAACTATCAAAAATATATATTACTTTTTTTTTACTAATAATTGCAATTAGAATGCGCAAAAGACATGAAAACGTATCTCAATCCCAATAAAGACTTAAAATAAAAGTAATATCTCTTTGATTTCACGGGGTTATAAATAAAGGCTAGGAAAAGTTATAATATGTATGTGTAGCTTTTATTATGGAGTTATAATTAATCAATATAAATATCATACTTATGTTTGTCTGCATCAATTTCCTGAAGGGTTCATTTGAGAATAGATAAAAAGATAAGTTTATATCAGTGGGTTGTTAATTATAGCATAGGGTTAACTCTATAATGTTTGTAATTAGTTTAAAACGTGATTTATGCTTATTTGAGTAACCTGTAAAGTTGTTTTTTGTGCTCAATGATTGGCGAATGAAATGCTCTTAATATAGACATTTAGTTGCATCAAAAATATTTTGACTCATTAATACCATTAATATATCAAGAAGATGATCATCTAACATTTCTTAAATAAATCGTAAGAAATTCTTAAATAAATCATAATAAATAAGTTTTATTATACAGTTGATTGTCAATTTTTTAAATCTTAGCTTTTATTTGATAATGCGAATTCAGGCAATTTAAAAATAGAGTTTGACATTTAAATCAATGGCTTGTAACAAAAGTTTTGTGCCAAAAGTTTCGTAATGAAGATTGAGAAAATCATAAAGGCAGTATCTTTAGCGCCAGTAGTAATCACAATCCGAATCTATTTTTTTCTGCCTCCGTTTTTGTATTATTTTGAAGGTTTCGGCCAGAAACTAGGTAATTACAAAACATTATTCTAAAAATTATTATTTTTTTAAATAAATAATCTTATTTTCAGTCTTAATAAAATTTGTACTTAATAAAAAATTCCACTGATAAAGTATAAAAATTGTTCAGTCTCTTTAGTTATCCTTTTTCATATGTTCATTGGAAAAATTATACCAATTAAAATGAAGTTTAATTATAAAAATTCGGAAAGTGTAAAAGGCGAAGTAAAATACAATAAATTAAGTTCTTCTTACTAAAACAAACTGTTTAATTAAATGCATAATGGTTTCTTATACAAAAAAATATATTTTAATCAAATATTTATGTCTGTCGTTTAACATAGTTGAATCAGTTCTTTGTTCTTGTTGAATGTAAAGATTGATGAAGTGAAAACATGTTTTTTGAAATTTAAAATAATATCATTTAAATTTTTTAGTGTAGAATTTTTTTCAGTTTTTTTTTTTTAAACTTTCTCAATAACCTTTAAAATAAAAGAACAACCATATATTATTTCTTTATCTATTCAAATGCATGCAATTTATCTCTAATTCATAGGCCTTCTTATTCAAGAAAATATTTTTTTAAGAATAATTAATCATTTCTATATTTCTATTGTTACGGATCTGTTTCTTTCAAGGAATTTGAAAAACATTTTCAGAATTTTAATAAATTTTAAACATGCACGTAAGAAATTAAATATCCTTATTAGGAATGTTTCAAGAAAAATATAAAAAATAATTTCTAAATGTGCTTCTAGTAACTTAAGTATGATTTTATGCATTCCTCTCTGAATATTATCTTGGGAATAAATTTTATCGAATGGTGAGTTTTTCCATCACAATTTTATTTTTTTTTAAAAAGGGTTACTAATTAATTGATGTTTTTGTAATGTTATCCATGCCGTATTTTCATGAATGTATCTTAAAAATGTTCCAATGCATTACAATAGTTGGGTACTTTAATTAATAACTTTATTATTTCAACAGAGGTTAAACAAGTTGCAAAAACAGTATGCAGAGTTATTTCTCCTTTTAAACAGTATGCAGATATATTTCTCCTTTTTTGTAGACATTTTTATTTCTGTGTTCTGTATGTATTACCACATTTGTTTTATTGTATTTATTTAAAAGTAATTTTAATTAAATATCTTATTTCATCCCTAATTGACTTTGGTACAGAAGAAGATAATTTGCTTGGACACACATAAAATTTCACCTTTTTACATATGTAAGTTCCTTTTTATTTGTTTTCTTCTATATGAATAAAAAATGGTAATTATTTGATTTTTTTTATACATACTGAAATTTTATTCATTGTTCCTTGTCATAAAAGAATATTGGTATTACTTTTAATAAATAAATGTTTGTCTTTTTATTTTATTTACATTATGATGATTATTGACATTCTGATTTTCTTTTCTTAGTCACTTTAATCAATATATAACGAAATGGTATTATATAAAAATTAAAGTCAAAATACGTTCTTGATAACTAAGTTTAATTTTTTAAGAATTTGGTTAATATTCATATTAAAATTTAACTATTATTTTGTAGAACATTCAATGTAAGTGATTCCATTAATTCCTAGTCACAAATTAGGTTTACCAAAAACAAGTGGGCGGATAGAATTTTCAAATCTTTCAAAATATATCAAATTATATTAGCTGAAAGACCCTGAGTTTCTATTTGTTTAGCTTCAAATAAACATATTGTGCCTAAATAGAATTTTAAACAAAGAGAAATCCTTTCACCTTAATTTACACGTTATTCTATTCTTAGAAAATAATCTAATTGGTACTATATTTGGATTCTGAGTTCTTTTGTAATGTAATTTGTAAAATATTGCCTTTCTATCCCAACACTCCATGAAACCTTACAAAACTTATATATTCTTTCTAAATCAAATAATCTACTCACAAAATACAATATATGTATATTCTCTTATAAAATTTCAGGGAAAATGAAAAGTATTGAAATCATTGAAATCTCATTTAAAAATTGTTTTACCTCTAATATTATCTATGAAATATTTCAAACAATAGTTTGTATTCATATATATTAGTAAGTTTTTATAAATACAATAAACAACAATAATAGAAGAGCCAGGTAATTTTAATGCAAACCAATAAAGCTGTTTAATTTTATTTTACTACATTAATTTATAGAGGGAAGAATTATTTCTTTATCACTAATTTTTAAGTATTTCATATTGTATAACATCAAATGTTTATTTCATAACAAATTTTAAAAATAAGGAGTTTAGATTATATTTTTGAGAACTGTCAGAATATAATTATTTCAAAGAAAAAGTAAACTTTTTATCAAATTTTATAAACAAAATTTAATTGATTGTATCCATTTTTTCACAGTGCAATCAAGTTGAGCTGAAGTAAACTGTTGAGATATGTGATTAAAATATTTTTTAAATATTATTCGAAAAACTATTCCATACAAGTAAAATATTCCACAATGCACGTAATGAATTGCTATTTCATTTGTAAAATAAAAATTTTAAAACAATATTACTTGGAAAATTAATAAAGCAAAGTAAATCAGTAGAAATGAAACATGTATTTG